>VCAZ01000025.1:567500-627500 GCA_005784505.1 Bagarius yarrelli | reverse complement strand
AAGTCTCTGTGTGTATGCACGTGCTGTGTTATTAGCTGCCATCAGCGGTTTGTCTAACACTCTGTCTCTCAGGTCTCTCAGGTCCCTCAGGTGTCTCTTAACCTCATCAAACCTGCAGTCTGTTTACACTGCTCTTTTTAATGAATGAATGAATGATGGTAATTACAGTTACTGGAGTTTAATCTTAATGCAGTCAGTTTAACTCATAGATAAATCACAGTTTAGGGATTTAGGAAGAGGAGATTTAACAGTCATGAGGAAATCCATTAAAGTCACGTGCTCGAGTAACTCGAATTACCGGACCTCATCTAACAGACTACAACAACAATAAGTATATTATTATTATTATTTTTATTACTGTTGTTGTTGTTGTTGTTATTATAATTGTTATCATCATCATTATTGTTGTTGTAATAGTAGTAGTAAGATTGCGGAATTCACCCTAACATTATGATTTTTAGTCCCAAAAATAACAATTGAGCAGATGCAATGTAAATATTAGAAAATATTAGCAATATATATTAGCAATATAGGACAAGAAAACTGTGTTTAAATCTACTATTTTTGACTAAAAACTTTGAAGAACATATTGTAAATAATCTTTCTTTCTTTCTGTCTTTTTTCCATTGCGTTGCTCATTTCAAGTAAGCAAAAACTTTAGCAGCTGATTGGTTTTACTGTCTCTGGTTTATGTCACCTGAATAATTAATGAATATTTACTGTTGAATATCCGTTTTAAATGTAGAAAAACGTGGTGTGAGAAACACTCAGCGTCCATTTTATTAGGAACACCTGTACAGTCATACAGCCCCCTAACCGGCCAATCCTGTGGCAGCAGCACAATGCGAACAGTCCACGCAGATACAGGTCAAAATCTTCATCTAATGTTCCCAGTAACTATAAAAATGTGATCTATGTGATTTATGTGTCCACATTACAGTCTCTAAATTTGACAGAGTAAAGTGTTAAAACCAAACCCTGGACAGTAAACGTGGCTGTATATACAGTTCAGAATAAATGTTAGCTTGTTTTATGGAACTCTTGAATGCTTGGTAAGTCTATATTTATCAATTAATTAATAATAATAATAACTAGATACCTTAAAAAACATGTAATGGATATCTGAGGACTTTTCCTGACATTATAATACAATAACTTTATTATAACAACAACAGCACCAAATAATATAATACACCAATAATAATAATAATAATAATAATAATAACAGCAATAGTAATAATAATAATAATAATAATAATAATAATAATAATAATAATAATAATAATGAATAATAGTAATAATAATAATAGTAATAGTAATAATAATAATAATAGTATTGATAATGATAATAATATTTATGTTAATTATATTTTTGGAATTATTCTTTCTTGAAGGTACAGTCAAGGCGAATAAAGACATGATTTTTGTGCTCCTTTATGATTATTGACTCACTGATGATGCAGGTGTATTTAGGCTCCTGCATGCGCTTTTCCTCTCCGTTGCTGAACCAATCAGGGGCTGGAAATGTGCCTGCCGGAAATCGATCCTGGAGCTCTTTATCTCCTCCCTCTGGCTGCTTTAAATCACTAACCCTATGTGGTCTAAACGAGTAACTCCGGTGGGCGGCGGATCGAGAGTGACGCGTTTTCCCTACACGACATATAAAGGAAAAGACAACAAACAGATCAGTTACTAACTTTCTACCTGGCGGATACACACACAGAACCAAACATTCACACACACACACACACACACACACACACACCGAGTCATGCAGTACCAGCCCGCGGCCAGGCCCGTGCCCCTGTACGCGCCGACCCCGGTTCAGCCCGCGCACCCCACTCCGTTTTACATTGAAGACATTCTGGGAAGAAATGATGGCACCCCGAGCGCGTGCCCTCCGCTTGCCTCTGCGCCAGCACCCGTCCACGCATCAGCACCGGCTTTACCCTCCCCGAACTCATCATTCACCAGCTGGGTACCGCCGTACCGGAGCGCTGTGTACGAGCCGACACCAATTCACCCGCAACAGAACCCGTACCCACACCACCATCACCACCACGCCGCGCTCGCCGCAGCCGCCGCATACGGAAACCCGCTGTACCCGTTACACCGCGCGCTGCTCGGAGATTACTCACACGCACTCATCAGACACGACCCGCTCGGTAAGTCCACCAAAACACACGTCTGATAATTCTTAACCAAAAATATTACTTTGTGCTTTTGCAAAATTGCCACATTTACAGATTTGTTAGAGTGTCTTATTTATTCAAGACTTTATGATTGGTATCACCAGGAAAAACAGATAAAAAAAAACCAAAATAAGGGACATAAATTTCACGGAAACTATTTTTTAGCCAAAATTTTTAGTTTAACACTAGTTTGGTTTTATTAAATAGCACTTTAATTCTTAAAATGTCAAATGAACTGTCAGGATGTTGAAATGATTCTTCTTTCTTGTCTCCAGCTTATAATTTACAAGCAACTGTTCAAAAGTGTCTCACACGGTTATTAGCAGGAGAATGTTAGATATCATGATATTTTAGGAAACTTTAATTATATTTTAAGAAGTTATTCTAAACGAATGCCTGCTCATTGTATCTTTACCAACAGCTCGTGTGGTTAATACACCTCGACCAAACTGACCAAAGGGGAAGTTATTGTCTCTTATTTCAAAACTCCAGGAAATACATTAAGCTATTGCTCTTTTACAACCAATGACAAGTTATTTTTATGAGTTAAAAAAAATCGAACAAATCATTTGATAAATAGACGAGACAATAAACTAAATATTATTTTAAAATGTGCAATCAATGCACAAATAATATATAATATTATAATACGCAAACAGAAAGCAAACATAAATGCACTATGTTATTATAATAAACTATATTATTTGACACTGCGCTTTAACCTACTATATCTATAAGTTTATATAGCTTATATAGCCTTGGGTGAAGCCATTGTGATTCGGTCCGAGGTTTTAAGTGCCCTTTCCGGTGTATGGCGGAAGTCTTGAAGCCCTTGATAGGAGCCAATGTGCTTTCAGGAGCTGTGCAGGATTTTCCGGAGCGGAGTCGTGCGCACTGCTGATTGTTTTTATCGACATCCTCAATACAGACACATTCAGGAAACACTCGGCTTCTGATAGCCGGGATCCGTTTTTTTCTGATTATTGTTCATTTCCCTCTGAGGCTGTGACTTCATAGCAACTAAAATAACCAAAAACAGCTGGATTTTTACACTATAAAAAAGTTTATAACTCTGTAATGAAATAAAGTCTTTAAAAATCAGGAATCATTTCTATTATATCACATTGCGCAGTCATTTCCAATTAATTCCAGCATTAGGCACTTTTATTATTATTATTATTATTATTTTTTACTTAACATTAAAAAAAATAGCAGTACATTTTCACCTGCAAATACATCAAAACTTAATGCCTTTACACATCAATGACTTTACTATTACCATTTTCCTTATATATAAAACACCCAAAGTGTGTTCACAAATTCATCAATCTAACTACAGTATTCACCCCCCAGATCACTCTGTTATGAAGGCAATTTAAATGAGTTGTTCGTAGAAAATAAATCAGTTTCCTATTTGCATTTTTGGGTGACTGCATGAAGCACGGATGTTCAAGCCATTCAGCCGATAAACCCACAGGAAACACATTGGCGGAAATTTTGCCATAAGTCCCTTTGGCCTTCTCACAGTTAAGGTTTCAGCGGATGTCAACACTGTCAACGAGCCTGTAACAGAAAATTCTCCTGCTGCTTTTAACTTACAAAACACCCCCTAAAAATCCACCATTTAGTAGATTAGGGTTTTTTTTATTCAGCATAGATAAAACAATTATAACACTCAATACTTCACCCCTGAAATTATAAAGAAAAAAATATTTTATATACATTTTATTTCAATATTGTCCTATTTTCTTTCTTTTCTTTTTTCCTTCTTTTTTTTCTTTTTTCTTTTTTTTCTTTTCTTTTTTTCTTTTCTTTTCTTTTTTTCTTTTTTTTTATTAGTGGAAACGATGCTGAAACTCTCATCCATGCTTTTGTTTTACTTCGTCTTGATTACTGTAATAGCTTTTCATTTTCATTGGCCTACCAGCTCCATCCATTGCCAAATAACTCCTGGTTTCTTACTATCCTGGCAATCTGCTTCTTCCCTACTCTCCATCTCGTTCACTGCGGTCCTCTGACTCTCGCCTCTTTTCCACGGGGGGCAAAATCTTCAGTGTTGTTACCCCTAATTTATGGGATTATTTTCGCAGATCACTCTGTTTTGCAATATCTTCTAAATTTGAAAGGCTGCTCAAAACTCATTTGTTTTCTTTTTTTTTTTCTTTTCTTTTTTTTCTTTTCTGTTCATGATGTTCTTTTTGGATTATTATTTGATTTTTTATTTTCTTTTCCGATGTTTAGCGTCCATATATTACTTTCTGGACGTCCGATGTTCTATTTGCAAACTTATTATTATTATTATTATTATTATTATTATTATTATGCACCTACATTCAGGTATATTTTCAAACGTGCACAAACATTTACAATAACATGTAAACTTTCACGCATCACTAGGCTGAAGTCTGTACACCACAGTACAAAAAAGCTGCGTTTGATGTCTTAGATGTCCTATCGAATTTCAATTTTAATAGTTTACCTTTTATTTGTATTTATTATTTACAACAATTCAGTGAATGCAATAAAATTGTTTTACATTAGATTAAAAATAGAAATAATAATAATAATAATAATAAAGATAATTTAAAAATAATGTTAATAACAGTAATAATAAAAAGATAAAGACATAATTATAGGCATAGTTATTTCTTTATATTTATTTTTTTTTATTCGATATCGAAGTATTAATGGTTATGCTTTGTGTGTTCAGGAAAACCCTTACTGTGGACTCCGTTCATTCAGCGTCCTCTTCACAAGCGGAAAGGAGGACAGGTGCGCTTCTCCAACGATCAAACTGTAGAGCTGGAGAAAAAGTTTGAGACACAGAAATATCTCTCACCACCGGAGAGAAAAAAAGACTGGCCAAGATGCTCCAGCTAAGCGAGAGGGACAGGTAAAAAATGTAATAATATGTAATTTAACCCTTGTATCTTACTTACACATTAAATAATAAATTGCAGTAACCCGTTACTGTTATCCAGGACGCTAAATAAACAATATATTTAAAATATTTTATAATGGGTAATACAATAGCATTAACCAAAAACGCACAAATATTTCCACCGAATCAGTATTAATTTTCCTAATTCTTACACGTTTTTGTTAATTTCTTTCATTAACAAATAGTTTGTGTCATCATTTGTGTCATCCTGTAGGTAAAAACCTGGTTTCAGAACCGCAGAGCTAGAGCTAAATGGAGACGGCTAAAACAGGTGAGAGAATGAAACTGAAATTGGTAATTAAATGGTAATTAAAAATAAATAAATTATTATTATTGTTATTGTTATTATTTATTATTATTATTATTATTATTATTATGATTATTATTATTATTATTATTGTTATTGGTGGTGGTGGTTTAGAATATTATCAATAATTATATTATTATTACATGTATCATACCTTAAATAATTTTGTTTAAAATTTAACTGCTAAACTACCGCGCATATTAATCTAATTTATATTTTATTATTGCTCTCGGTAGGAGAACCCTCAGGGCTGTAAGCGCGAGCTGGAGAGCGAGCACACAGAAAGAAGCTCCTCGGACCCGCATCCAGCGCGTTCCTCCTCCTCCTCCTGCTCATCGCCGTCCTCACGCGCGCTACTTGAGTCGGAGGTCTCGGACGATTCAGACGAAGAGCTGGACATTGAAGAGGACGCGGACACCTTACTGAGTCCTCCGCTTTGAGGATCACGCTATAACGGGACATGTGGACATTTATTTATCTATGGATTTCGCAGTGTATGGACTTCTAAAGTGTAAATAGTAATGAGGACAATTTTTGGTGTCATACCCTATGTCGAATAAGACTCTGCGTTGTTCACACCACACACACGTTCACACAATATTTTTGCCATAATATTATTACCAGAAGTTACTTTGAAACAGAGTATTATTTTGTTGAGTCCCTGTAAAAAAACAACAAAAGGACAATGTAAATCCGGTAATTGATGTGTGTTGTGTTCAACAAGTCCTATAAGACATGTTGTAAATATTTTATGTATAAAAGGCTTAATAAATGGTATCTTATTGCACATTTTATAAACTGATCAGAATTATTAAGTAGCAGGTTTTTTTTTATTCCCATAAAGCAAACCAAACCAAAAACAAATATCTGTTTGTACAAAATTACAAATGACTCTCCACTGAATATATAACTCATATACTGTATATAGAGAGGTCATTTTAGGTTCCACAGGGTGTTTCTAGCTAAACATGTTAATGATTAGTTAATATTATAATTTTTTTTAAGATTTTAAAATTCTCCTTAATAAAATACCCGTCTTACCTGTCAGTGCATGTAAAGGTCACTGTATACCAGGAAAGGATGCATTATTTAAAGGGATGTATTCAAAGTGCAAAAATATGGTTATGGATAACACCAAATGTGTTAAAGCGTGAGTTTATTTACATTCATGGGATTTGGTAAACGTCCTTATATTGAATAATTTTTTTATCCAGCTAAGCAATTGAGGGTTATAGAGGAAATAGTGGTTGAGGTGTTGGACTGCTACCTGCTTGATAGGAGTTTAATTCCCATCACCACTAATTTGCCACTGTTGGGGTCCTGAGCAAGGCCCTTAACCCCTAATTGCTCAGTTGTATAACGAGATAAATGTAAGTTGCTCTGGATAAGAGCGTCTGCCAAATGCTGTAAATGTAAATGTTATAGGTGCGTTAATCGAGGACCCAGTAGTACCCTATCGTAACCACTAAGCACTAGCACTTACCCCATCATTAGTTTATCCTGAGAGACAAATTAATAGATGACTTTTGTGTTTATAAAAAATGGCAAGCATGTAGATGTTCTTTGTTGTTATATTTGGATAATCTATCTAGTGGTAGTGCTTGTGTGTTTAAATGTGCACTCTTAAGAGGTTTGTCCATTTGGGAAGTGCTTTCATAAGGACCTAAAGACTTAAAGTTTCAGGAGATGTTATTATTTTTGCATTTGTGATAAGGATAAAAGCATAAAACTTTTACAATAACACACAAAGATTGCCCACTGGGATTACAAACTTTATACCAGGGGTGTGTTGGGGTGATATTAAATTTATAAATATATATACAAACAGTATATAGAGAAAAATCTGGCTAAAGTCACTGTAATGAAGTTAAAGAAAATTATACCAAATATTAGAATTTTTTATTAAAAAATAGGGAAAATGTATTTGGTTATTAACTTGATGGTTATATTTTCAACAAGGTATAATAATATAGTAATTGCAGTATATTATATAGTATTACAGTTCATCAAAAAGTGATTGGTTGGGAAGTGGTGGCTCATGGTTAAGGTGTTGCACTGCCAACCATTGTTGGGCCCCTACAACCCCCAATTGCTCAGTTGTATAAATGAGATAAATGTAAGTCGCTCTGGATAAGGGCGCCTGCCAAATGCTGTAAATGTTAATGTAAATGGTTCAGTGGGGGGACAAGTTCTTCCAATTCAAACTTGGCAAACCATGTTTTTGGAAAACTTGCTTTGTGCACAGGGACATTGTCATGCTGGGAAAAAAATGAAATCTTTTACAGCTCAGGAAAACAAACAAAAAATTCTATACAGTTGTGTGCGTCCGGTTTTTCGGCAACATGGGTAAGATTGTCAGGTGTCCACATACTTTTGGCTTTTGGCTCCTGCTAAAAGTGGATGGTTAAGGAGGTTAAGGGTACGAACAACTACACAATGGCTCTTTGGCAACTCTCAGATATTAATTTACCACCATGCGATGAGTATGAGCCTTGTTTTTAAAGTGTAGGTATGTTAATGTTAATATATTAAAGTTGTTTTATTATTGGCTAGAATTCAGAAACATGACAAGGTTACCTCAGGTGGAAACAACATGAAAACAATAATATTTATATAATAACATGAATCTTATTAACTTTAACTGAATGCATCCTATCTCTTTGTAAATAAATTACACAATATTGGACTAAATTATAACAAAATATAGAATAAAATTATAAATACAATTTTCGCTGAAGTAAAAAAAAAACAATTCGCTAATTTCGGTTCAGTACAGTAACCAATTTCACTCAAGACGATATACCCATCATGGTATTGATTAATTTAGCACAGTTGAAATTTATAAATAATATCTTGCACATCTTCTAAAATAAATGATGTCTTTAAATAACAATACTTAACTTAAAAAAACAAAACAATCTTTGCTGAAATGTAAAACTGAAAAACAATAATTGATTTTTGCTTTTAGATATTTTTAAGTTACAATTTTTTACTCTATGAGCATAAGATTTATCCCAGGGTCTTCAGAAAATCCAGATTTTTGCAACATCCTGTATGGTTTTATGGGGAAAATATGTTCAGGAAGCACAGTGCTGTCACATATTTTTCATAATAAAAAAAACCCTTGTGGAAAAGATTGCCACAAGCATGACATGTTAAATAGAAGCACACACTAATAGTACATTTACAGCATTTGGTAGACGCCCTTATCTACTAATACACAAATAACATTTAATATATAAAACACACCTGTATGTTTAATAATTCCGGTTAATAACTAAATCTTTTCCATTTAAACAAATAAGTTTAATTTAAATAATAAATATTAACATAAATAAAATATTTACTGTATTGAATATTTAATACTCAACATTCTAAAATATTGATGGACCTTTTTTTTAAATGCTTGGCAATTTTTTTAGGCAACATTCAGATAATATAAAATAGATCATAGGTTTTTCTTTGCACAGTCTTGTGGAGTCCATGTCAGGTTGAAACCAAAGTTTCATTAAGAGCAAAACATGGACATACTGAGAAACTCATATTTTAATCATTAATTAAATTTTTTCACAATATAATTTGCAATAAAATTGCTGTATTATAGTAGAAAAAAATGTAAAATGCATTTAAAGCTCATGGCATATTTCATTGCAAAAATACTGTGCAAGTTTTTTTTCTAAAAATGCATCAGACAAACAAACAAATCAATAAAAAGGTTTATTAAATAAATAAATGTTCATCCAAAGATGTTAAACATATATAAATCACATGACAATTAAAGTGAAATATTAAATAGACAGTTTCTTCTAATCCCAGAGTCTTCTGGAAAACTAGATGATGCATTTGATGTGTGAATTATTCCATCTGTTTAATTCTAAACTGAAATAGATTATTTGGAAAAAATGTTTTAAGCATAAAATATCAAACAGACACACATATAATGTATATACACACCGAAAATAGAATAAAACTTAGGATTTTATTTTGGTTTATTTAAATAAAAAAAACCCTTAAGGGTTCATAATTTTTTTATAGTATTTAGAAGTTTTAAACAAATAAAGTTGTTTGTAGTTATCTATCTGGAAAACACATAGGACACTTTACACTGTGAAGGACACTTTATCTAAGTTTAAAAGGTCCTTTACCTTTGCTTTTCATTATTTGTAAATAGCAGCGGGACAAAAATGACATCCTAATTGGTAAATCAATCGTTCATTAAGTAATGTAGTGTGTAAGCCATGACAAGTATAAACACAGTGTACAGTGAAAAGGAATCATATTATACCAGGGTTACCAATGAATCAATTCTATAATTCTACAAGCCTCAATCTAAAGTTTTTTTTTAATCTGACCATCCCATCAATGAGCCTGTCCAGCACAGACTCGCTCTGGTCTCTGACTGCCCTATTGGCAGATTCAACTTCAAATGAGTTATCATTTAGCAGAAGGTAAACAGATGTTAATGATTGCAGCAGCCCATCAGATACTAAACGGTTGTGCACCGTGCCCCCTTAGCGCTCACCCTCCTGGTTCAACAGCCCCAGAAAACTGTCAGAGCACGGCCAAAACCAACAGACGATGAATCGATTTCACTTGCGAATTGAGTAAAGCTTCACAAATCCTATAACTGAAAAAGCAACACAGATAATAAGACAGTGAAAATGGTCAATGGAGTCCAAAAAAAAAGAAAGACATTCTTTGACTGGACCTGGGTTCCAAAGGTCTGACAAACTACTAGGACATTTGAATGTGTGTGTGTGTGTCTGTGTACATATTTTATCTAATATCCTTTGCACACTGTGTGCAAAGTGCCTTATCCTATCCTTGTACGGCCCAGCAGGCAGATCAATCCATTTGAGTGAAAGCTATTTATGATGCCCATGCTGTCTTTACTTCCATTGCTCCCTGTTTGGACAAGTAATCATTTTATAGCTCGGAGTGACTTGGAGATTCAAGCAGAAAACGCTGAGCTCATTTAGAGGAGCGGGCGAATGCTTTAAAAAAAGCTCTATCTCCACATGAATGAGGCCTAATTGAAAAGCAAATAGCACAGTTGACTGGGCAATCGCTCGCTGAGTGATATTTTCCTAGGCTGCCGGAGGAATCCGGGCTCGAGGAGCCTTTTGCACTGTTCAACATGTCACCAGACGGGGATGAATTGATGCTTTAAATATTAAATCCCCAAAAGACCTGCCTACCGGTAAAACGAAGGGGATAAGTGGTCTCTCAGACGACAACTGGCCAAATATTGACCCGATCATCAGCGAACAGCAAGTTTTAAAGGCCCGCTGACTTAAAACGAGGCTGGTCTAATTGTTTAATTGACAGAAAGTTTGTGCTCCATCAGATCAATTAACCATGTTTTTTTTTCCGCCCATTTCTGTTAGTCCTTCTTTTTTATCGTGTACGTGTATGAGTGTGCTTGATTAAATGTCCCTTCCTCTCTTCCTTTCTCTCTCCCACTAAAACTCCAATCACTCTTTCCTCATGATGGCTGAGAGCAGCTTTGTCGCTCTAATGGACTGTTTGTTCCTTTTCTGCAGGCAGTGATTAAAGCCGAGGAATAAAGCTGCACAATAGTTTAACATGTTCATGTGAATGGGCTGTGATAGCGAGCCAGCTGATTGTATCTGGTGCTCAAGGCCAGCAGATAGGCCATGATTGTTCTATCTCTTAACCAGAGGATGTTAGTGATACACACAAACAATGCTTCCATTAAAGATGATTGAGTCTCTTTTTAAATCCATTAGTCATATATCTCAAGCTAAGGGCACAACAGTTTAGGCTAATTGGGTGCAAACTTTGCACTGTTTTGTTAAGGGAAAGTGTAAGAAAATACATGAAACGATTAGCTGGCGAAAATAATTGATTGAATGGCACCTGGCAGCTAATTTTTGGAAAAATATAGTGTAGTGTTAAATTTATAATAAATATATTGATTCTTGAAGATATTTTTGAAGGCCCATTTTAAAAAAAATTTACACTATAAATCCAAAAGTTTGTGGTTACCTACCGCTTTGTTGCAACAAATTTAAAAGCACACAGTTTTCTAAAATGTCTGTTTATTGTAGCATCACATGATACTTTTACTGGAACTAGTGAACCCAAACACTGTTCTGGCATGACAATTTCCCTGTGCACAAAACCCCTGAACTCTATGAAGACATGCTGTGTTCTACTTGAAGTGAAAGAATTGGAGTGTCCTGCACAGAGCCCTGACTCAACCCCACTCAACAGCTTGAGGATAAAATAGAACTCCAGACCTCCTCACCTGAACATTTGTGTCTGATCTCACGAATAGTTTTGCATCTGAATCCACACAAATCCTCACAGTCTTTAAATCTAAAAGAAAATGTATTATAGGAGAAAAAGTAAGACTACATCTGGAATAGAATGAAAAAGATAAAAGGCTTAATCTAGGGTAAATATAGCAAATTCTAATTCTATAAAACTATATATGAGCCAGTAGAAAAAAAAAAAAAAAAAAAAAAAGAAAAAAAAAAAAAAAAAAACTAGCAAATTTTAGAGATGCAGCGAAATTTCGAAAGAGAAAAATATATGCCAATCTGCAGGTTTCTCTCTCCCTCTAGCCATTGTCACTGTACAATGTGACGCCCCCCCTCAATATTATGAATTTGCGTTAAACCAGTTAAGTCGTACGTCTCAAAAAAAGCCAAATCCACACACATAGAGTGACCGGAAATTGGCAAATGTAGAATTTGCAGGCTTTACTTTTAATGATTTTTTTAGGAAATTGTCTCACACTGAATTTGAATTAATTAACATTAATAAATAAATATTTTTTTTTTTTATTCTGCAAAAAGGGGCTCCATCAAAAAACATTTGGAAACCTCTTATGCAGTGAATGTCATTTTTCCAAAAGGTATTCCCACAATTGGAGTTTGATGATGACAATGGCTAGTGATAACACATTACTTTAATATCAGCTATACCGAAGGTTTTGCGTTTTTATCTCTGGCATTTGGCAGATGGCGTCCAGAGCGATTATGATGTATATCTGGTAAGTGTGAGGGCCTCTACATACCGTTTACAACAAACTGTTCAGTGTATGTTTTTGTAAAGGCTTGTAATATAGACCACGCCCCTTAGAATAAAATTATTTTATGGTTAAAATTTTTCTGCTGGTGGTATGTATTTTGAGGTATGAACTTTTCAAAATATTATATATATATATATATATATATATATATATATATATATATATATATATATATAATATATATAATATATATATGGTGTATGTTAGCTATTTTCCTATTAATCTAGACCTATAACAAATGTCCAACACTATATCAGAATTATTTCTATAATCTTAAAAAGGACACTTCTTAGACTTGGACTACTGATCAGAAAATCCTGGGTTTAATTCCCAGCACCACCAAGCTCTCAGCTGGATAAGAACAAAATGACATAAAGGTAAGTTGCACTTGATAAATTGTGTCTACCCAGAGGGTCATTTAAGGCAGACAATTGCTTGGGGAGGGCATTTTGAGAGAGCCTTCGACAACTTTCTATTTGAAACAATTGGAAATGTTATTTTTAATAAAACACATAGAGCATTATTTCCGCAGCCCACTTAAAAGGCCCCCCGCTTGTGTTACACTGGCTGTGCCTGGTTCTTCCTTGTGATGCAAAAAGTGGGTAAAAAAGAAAAGAAGAAGTAAAGAGGAAACATGACTGTGGTATACAATGGAGATAAGATTGACTTAAGGATAATTATACAATGTATAGAGGACATAGTGACAGCATTTGCTGGTAGCTAAATCACAAAAGCACCACCATTTTTAAAGTGACAATATTACTATTATTACATAAAGATAAATATTGATATTTTGTTAAAAAATAAGCTACTTGATTAAAAAATAAACAATTTATATTCTATTATATAAATGTTATACACATTTTAGTAATTTTTTTTATATTAATAGAAGATAATTTCTTAATATAACTTTGTTACCCACATCTATTAATTTTTCATCTTGGTTTGCCCTTTTTGTCTACCAAATGCTAGAAATAAAATCTAATAAACAGTTACTGTAAAATCTGATCTAAGTATTTTTAATCCATAACCACCAGTCTTATGATCATCTGTTTAATGTTTCTTCAAATACGCTTTGCTACATGGCTAATTAAGCAGCCCTGGTGGTGACTGGTCAGGGACACAAGGACACCTAAGTGCTGTAGATTTATAGTGTCAACGCTAGTAGAAACTAATGGGGCTGGTCCATGAGAGCATCTAATAGTAGAGTGCAACATTTCTTTAGGCCATTACGTGTGTTAGTTTAAGTTATTCTTCTTGTGTATTTTAGCTTTTTGTCTGCATATATGGTTGCATTGACTTAGGCCGCATTTACACTGCAAGTCTTGATGCAAAACTCTGATTTATAATACCTGTTTATAATATATTACTATATCCGTTTTTTGGGGTTTTTTTTATTACCCACATTTTCTTTTTAAACTGACCTGTATTCATTATCTGAATTTACACTATATATAAAACGCAGTGGTCAATTTTACGAAATTATTATTTCGTATTTTTATAGTATTACATATAAATGTATATGGGTTGCTGTTGGTAGCCACCTAAATTGACACTGTTGTTTATTTCATGGCAGTGGAGGCAGTGTATTCCTCTGGAAAACCTTGGGACAATGGTGTTGCCCAATAATACTAGCTCCTTTCAGAAGAATAATGCTATTTGCCATGTTGTTAAAATGGTTTATTGTTAATAATAGTTATCGACTTGGCCGCCAAATTCTTCAGCTATTCGACTGAGGTTTTCTGAAGAAACTAGTTAAATTTTTAGAGCAACACCTTGAGAACTGGCTGCTGATTCTCTGGTGTACTAAACCACTGCACACCTTCAGTGGTTTTGCAGAGTCTGTGAGTCGAAGCGTCAGCGGCATCACAAAGGGAAACTACACACAATTTGCCACAGGGTTTATATTCTATATTTGATTTTGCTTTCATAGTCTGAATATAGCCCTAGAATTATTACTTGTGGTAATCTACAGAGTTAAAACCAGTTTCTCCTTTGTTAATCACTAATGAGTTAATAAACTACGGCATGCCAAATGGTTTGGTGTATTGTTCCTATTTTTCCAAATTTCTTAATGCTTCCCACACTAACCAACACCACAGAAACAACACACAGATTTCTAATAGAAGCATAAGCTTTATTGTCTTATAAAGAGTCTAGTGAAACCTTGTAGGTTTCAGCTATCCTATTGATGCCATTGTAGTTTGTCACAGTGACATCACCAAAAACTGCTCAGACCAACAGTATCAGTGCAAACAGCATGCACTCATCAATTTCCCAAACTGAGATAATGGTGTTCGTTTATCCAAGGTCAACAGTCCCTGCAAACACACACACGCCACACCACACACACAAGCACACCTAGTGTCGTGTCCACATTCTTTAGTCACTTGATAATCACCACCTCCCCTGTCTTGCCTCCCTTTGCCAAGCATTTTTTGATCTATATCACTAAGATTGTGCCTTCACCTGAGTACTGTAGTTGGGATTAGTTCAACATCCAGAAACAATTTAATCATTTTGCGTAACAGATGATGTGAGGAAGCCGTATGCTATACATAGACACACTTCAACTAATGTACATTAGTCATTAGTTGAAAAAGCTTGTCAAAGTTATCCCATGACAAGAACAATGGTAGTCTAGTGGTTAAGACTACCACTGGGGAAGTGGTAGTCTAGTGGTTAAGGTGTTGGATTGCTGATTGGGAGATCAGGATTTGATTCCCAGCACCACCAATTTGCCACCTGAGCAAGGCCCTTAACCCCCAATTGCTCAGTTCTATAAATGTAATAAATGTAAGGTACTCTCGATAAGGGCGTCTGCCAAATTCTAAAAATGTAAAGAACAGGTTTGGTTTGAGTTTTAGGACAACTTTGATGAAAGGTTTAGATCAAAGTCATCAAAGTTGACTAGTATATAACTATATTCATTTACAGCTATATAAAAGATCAGTCAAGCCTAAATTCTATGAACACACACGCCTTTCCCTAATAGTTTCGATAATCTTATAACCAATAAACTCTGCACTAAATTAATCCAATGGAGTAAAGACAGAAATGAGATGAGATGAGGTGACACAAAACAAAAACTCGAGAGTCAGACAGAAAGAAGTAGAAACGAAACCAGAGGAAGCAAATAGAAAGACATAGAAATAAAGAAAGGAGGAAAACATTATTTGGAGTAGAAAAAGAAAGCCAGTCAAAAATCTGTCATTAGTGGCCTTGTACAGACTATAAATGTCCCCTTTAATACCTTATTCATCTATCGATTTTCGCACACAAAGAATTTATTGTAAGGTGGCACGGGATGTGCTAATGTGAACAGCGATGGAATTTAGCTTGCGGGATCAAAGCAGTCATTAACATGCCTTATCTTCACCACCCAGTGTGTATACAGTAGTCTAACATTAGCCATAAATCCTGACGGTTATTGCTGTAGTCTTGGACTACACACACCGGGCTTATCGGCTGGCATAAACAGCAGGTCCAGGCCAGTGATCAGGAGCGTTATTGATCGGCGGCAGTTTTATGAGAGGTCTGGCGATTGTTGTAACTTACACAGTAAACAGTGGAGCTAATAAAACTGACCGGACGGTGAACAGAAATTCAGATTGCTCAGTGAAGCAGACAGATTGTTTGCTTTTTTGCTGTGTTTGTGTGTGGAAAGCAGAAAATTTGAAAAATCAATAACAAAACGTTATAGCTTGATAATGCTGGGCAGACTGTGATTATTTGATAATGGAGGACAGCTGAAAACCAGGTACTATAATTCATTAGGACAGCCCACCTGCTCACTCTTTCTCTCTCTCTGTCAGATGATATCATGCTTTCCTTTTTTGCAAGGCATAGGCAAACTAAACGGCAGCTTAGGGTTCCTGTGGCCACCAGGGGGCATTCAAAAGTACATGAAATGACATTGTTTTAGCATGACTAATTAACAATAATGTTATTAAATGTGACTGAAGAAGCAGGGCACTGCAGCAAAATGGAGAAATCTGGTACAGAGAAAAGAAAACAGAAGTAACCCGATAAAAGGAAAAAATGTTAAGAAAATCTATTAACTAAACTAGGCTATGCTGTCTACTGGATTATTTAGCTAAGTACATCACATTAATTATGCCACTTAGTACTGCAGAACTAAAAATTAACACCTGACCTCTTTTGTGGGTTTGCTACTGTTACAATCAAACATTATAAAAAGTTAAACACATTGCTATGATATAATTAATGCAGCTACAACAAATACATTTGACAACGAGTGTTTGATGTATAGTGTACGAATAATCAAGGATTTACAATAATTAGTCATATTGGTGGCACCAAGGGTCCCCAAATAAAATAGTTTAGGGCCCCCTAATGGCTTAAGTCAGCCCTGATTGAAATGACTGTTCTTAATGTAGCAAACATTAACTGTAGTTAAAATTGAACACTCTAGTATATATTGTTTGTATTTACAAATTTGTCTAAAATTAGACATCAAGTTATCGGGCCTCAATTAATTAGCAATATATTTATCAATTTAATGATTAATATAGATTATATGATGCCCACAAAACTCTACAAGAATAAAAAAAAAAAAAGAAACTGCTGAAAGAGTGTGGTTTAAGCACAGATTGTCTACGCATTATACAAAAAAATCATTAAAATGTGATTCCTAGTAAAAAGGATCCGACAGTTTGTGACTTGTTCAAGTGCTCCAAGCCAAATTGGGGCTTAATCCAAAAAGCCTTTCAAAGTAGCAGTGACTGTATCATTAAAAAACCAATAGACTACATTCATCTGAGGGAAAGAAATTCTTGATAATAATGTAATTTGTAGTATTATTAAGGGTAAGAGTTTTATATATAGAATAACCCGAGGGCATGGTTTTGCCCTCCTCTTGCCGGCACTGGGGATTCTTTTCAGTAAATGCTGTCATTAAGTACTTGTGGTAAGGTCACATTGCCAATAAAGGCTCATATCCTGTTTTTTAACATTGTGTACCATCAACTCAGTATCTCCCTCTCTTTCTTTCTCTCTCTAAAGCAGTTTCCTTGCCTTCTTGAGCTAAGACAGGATGTGGCATAGCTGAAGTGATGAAAGGATGAGAGGGAGAGAGTATGTGTGCAAGAGAGAGCGAGAGAGAGAGAGAGAGAGAGAGGGAAAGAAAGGGAGAGTTTGGACTTGAAGGCCCTCGGTAGGCTGCAAGCAAGCGACTGATTTCCTCTTAACACAGACAATCCACATGACTCAGGAAGTTATTCTTGCATGTATGTTTCCACAAATAATGTTATTGGAGAGCTCAGGGCTCTGAACAATGGCGAATAATTTGTTTTCTTCCCCTTTGGCCTATGGCAGACTGTGAAAACAATGATGAAAATGTGAGGAAACTCCCTTAAAGTAGTGCTGAAGAATGTTAGGCTGGGGATTTTGACTTAGTGGAGCCTTAGAAGTGCAGGGTGGATGGTTTAAATGCTTCCCATCGCTTTCCGATTCTTGTTTTATTTCAGTGGGTGTTTCCATCAGAGCCATTAAAAGTACATTTTTTCCTCACATATTCCAGTATGGGTCCAGTTTTAGGGCAGTTTTAGGTTTATGTTACACTTAGGCAGTGATCTAACGAACCATCTAACTATTTATCTCTTCATCTGGATAAGGGCGTCTGCCAAACACTGTAAATGTAAATAGTGCCAGGGCTTAAACCCAAAGCTTTCATTTAATAACCCAGAGTCTAAACTGTTTGCCTGCCTATTTTCATCTAAACCATTGTATTTGAGCAACTGCCTATACTTATATACCAGGTCTTTGGTATTGTTGAATGACTACTGTAATATACATTGCTACAGCAAAAAAAATATCACAATACTATTTGTTGAGGCCCTTAAGCCAAAGTCGCCAACACATGTATAAATAAATATCTCAACACATTTGCCGGCTTTTATTTAAATTTGGTTGATTAATAGCAGGTAACCTGTACTGCACTATCATGTGCTATACTATGCTATACTGTACTATACTGTACAATACTGTAATATCCTTTTCCTTACTGTAATGTACTACACTATGCTGTTATGTAATACACTATACTATGCTATACTATTGTTTTTTTCTGCTATACTCTAATGTACTATACTATATTATATTATACTGTACTGTACTATAACATAATGTAATGTACTATACTATAATATACTGTACTATACTATAATGTACTACACTGTACTATACTATACTATACTCAGTAGCATACCATGGGGTTTCAGTCATCTTTGGCAAAAAGACTTTGCAAAACCTGTTGGTGAGTGAAAATCATGGCTAAAAACGTGCAGTGTGAACTCAGCATAATGCAGCCATATTCTAATGATGTGCATGTTATCCATAACTGACATGATACGGCACCTGGAGCATTGTTGTTTAAGCTTGGTCAAGCTGTTCAGACTATCGAAGCCAGAATCATTCAATGTCTTTTTACTCGTATAAATAAGTAACCAAACATTAAAAAAAGTTGTGCTTGGTGCTAGCTTTTAGCCACTCATAGTTGCATAGTTACTTATCTCTGAATGCTATAATTGTCTCAATTATTTCTCCTGGTTAGCGAAAGGCAACAAAGATCTTGTCTAGCGGTGCTAGAAACTGTCATTCATTTTTAATTGAGTTTCACTTTCATACCTTAGAAATGCTAGACCCAGAGGGTGGCTGTCACTAAACTTCAAAATTTGATTGGCTGATGATGCTGTTGCTAATACTTGATGTTTCATACTTCATACTTGACATCTTTCATAAATTAAGCGTAGTGCTATCTGTGGTGCTGGCGGTTTAATGTGGGATACTCCAGGTCAATCTCCACCAAAAATATTAATAGGCATGGATATTACACTACCAAAATAACACAGTAAAATAAAACAATCCAGAATAATAGTGCTACACAAAACTACAAAAAACCAAATAGAGCTACATAAGACAACACAGGGCTAAAACTACATTTTTCTTTGCTTTTTGCTAACCTTTAAGAACCATTTGCTTACTAAGGTAGCAACGTTATACTAGTAATTTTTGTGGGATTTTGTGGAATGTGGCCATGGCCAATTTCTTACTATGTGCTATACATTTTCCTTAGTAAAAAGAATAGTGGAATAGTAAAACCGGGAAGTACGACTAGACAGAAGACAAGGAAGTGGACATACAAAGGTTCGGTAACACATGCAACAAGACAGGGGAATATAAATAGACACTTAAACACAGAACACCTGGACACAACTGAAACAAAAACAAGACCTGAATTTAAACCAAATTATAATTATTATTATTATTATTATTACGCACTTAACCACTTACTTTGCTACTGATGCCTACACATTTCAAAAAAAGTTCAAATATTATTTAGCCTTCACACTGGGTTTTTAGAGACGAGATATGTAGAGATAAATAGCACAGAGAAAGAGGAACAGCTCTCTAGTGTGAAAAAAGCAGATTCTAATCTTAAGAGAAGAGAATAAGTGTGTGATTTAGAGATACAGAGAATCATTACAGGTTTTTGTACCTCTGTATGTCCACTGTTGTGTATCTATAGAAAGTATCTTTACACATAAATGTGTTAGAGTAAGGTGTTATATAAGTCTTAGAATTGTTAGAATTGTCCCATCAGGTGGCAATGACAGTTATTTCGCTTGATGAAAATGATCAGTATCGTTACAGAGATCCAGGACGTGCTGCATCCTTGCACAATCTGCGTTGTCTGTTTCAGCTTCCCCTCTACACACACACACACCCTAAGATAGAGCTAAATCACATGCACAAAGACACACACAGACCCACACAGAGGATCTAATTTGCCGTAGTGCTAAACAACCATACTTATGATGTGTATTATTAAAACAGTATGTAACAATAAATGTTTTTTTTCCTATGCGTGTGTTGGTGTTGGTTGATAAGCATGATTGTTGCTACACTACATCAAGTCAACTTTAATATTATACTATAATACTATAATATTATCATATTAATATTAATTATAATGCACTGCTTACTAAAACCTGATCGGAAAGATGAACTCAAGTGTCCCGTACAGTCAATCAAATTCAGTGAAAACCATTGGGATAACCTGGAACACCCAACAATAACGATACTATTGAGACTGAATGATAAAATTCTTAAAGTCCAATCAAATTCCCAAAGTATAATTAAGAATAAACTTGAAATACATTGTTATTGTCCCAATACTTTTGTTCCTATAGTGGGCATTTACATTTACAGAATTTGTCCTTATCCAGAGTAACTTACATTTATTTTATTCATACAACTGAGCAATTGGGGGTAAGGGCCTTGTTTAGGAGCCCAGCAGTGGCAACTTGGTGGTGCTAGGAATTAAACTTTGGGAATCATCTAGTTAGCAGTCCAACACCCTAACTACTGGGCTACTACTTTCATTTTGTAATGAAGACATAAAAGTCACACCTCTGCAAACATTGCAAACATACACTAAATTCTTAGAGATAAATACCAAAATCTCAAAATCCCACAAACAAAAATTTACTAGACGCCCTTATATTTATCTCTTTTAGACAACTGAGCAGTTGGGGTTAAGGGCCTTGCTCAGGGGCCCAACAGTCGTGGCTTGGTGGAGCTGGGAATCAAACCCACAATCTTCAGGTTAGTACTCCAACACCTTAACCATGAGCCACCACATCAACTTCTCGCATCTTAATAGTTTAAAATCTTATTAACACACTAAAATACTTGTTAATGCAGTAACTTGAATAGTTAACAAAATACATATTTATGTATGACTTAAGTCATATTATTTTTCAGTACTTCTACTTATATTCAAAGTGCAATATATTTCTTTAGTATCAATCAGGGCCGGCTCTAGGCATGGGCAAACGTCTGTTTTGCTCAATCTATCTGTCTATCTATCATTAGCTATTCTGAACATAGAAAATAACCCTTCATTTAACATTTCAAAACATACTTGTGCTTATATTTGTGCAACAATAATTTTGCTTTTCGATCATTTAATAAATATTTTAGAGTATCTATCGCTTTAACCCCACCCCCAAAAACTGCCCACCTGATAAATCTGTCTGCCACCCTTCTATGGTTGGCAAGAACCAGGCTTGGTAGTTAAATTTTTCAGTCTTCTTTTCACCACTAATGAACAAAGATTTTATCTAGACTTCAGTCAGTCCAAACAGATTTAATTAAAATAAATGATAATATTGATAATAGCTCAGATTTTACTTATAGATCTTTATAAAGGAAATGACGTGGCAATATATTAGACCAATAGGCAATATATTGCAAACCAAACTCTCTCTCTTTCTCTCTCTCTCTTTGTCTCTGTCTCTTTCCGCCTCTTTCATCCAACTTTCCTTTTTCCTCTTTGTCCCTCTTTCTATCCAGTCTGCCAACGCAAACAGAAAACACTAAAAGGAACCAGAGTGAAAGCGTCCGTCTGCCTTTATTTGTCTGCTGCTATTTCTGTTCTGCCTCTTTCACAACATACGAGAAGTACGTTCGCACATTCGCTGACATGCTCACAGAGGCTGGCGGCTGGCGACAACGCACTCTTGCAAGGTTGAGGGTCACATGTGGGGGAAGTGTGTGCGTGTGGACACAATGGGAGATGACAGAAGAACAGCACTCAAGACATTATCTTAGAAGTCACTAACTAGTAAGAGAATAGTGGACTGACCTGTAGGGGCTCTCAGACACACACACACACACACACACAGGAAAGAGAAACTTTTACAAATAGTTAGAGAGAAAAAGAACTACTCATAGAAACACAAACTCAGTGGAATGTTTTTGTCTCTTTTTTTTCTCTCTCTCTCTCTTTATCTCTCTTTTTTTTCTCAAAAAATAATTTTGATTTAACAAATGGATTTACAGCGATATCTTATAAAACAGATAAAACAACTGAAGTCTTTCTGTCAAACTCTCTCTTTGTCTGTATCTTATAGACAATGATAAGGTTAACACACTCATTTCCATAATAATGTCATACTTTTAAAATCCTGTTGCTAAAGTTATGTTGCTATTTATCTGGGCTGCCCTTTTGAACCGTTTTGGGATTGGTTTACTTTGTTTCGTGATTTACCAGTTACCAGATACCAGTTTTGATCTGTTCAATAATAAGAATTTTTTCCTGCATAATTCTGTATGTCGCACTGGGTGCGACGGTATTAATACTAATATTATTATTATCTGCTAAATAGTGTAGTTGTAATAAATTATGTAAATGTATTCTAATTATGTAAATGTATTCTAATGAGCCTGTGACTTCAAGTTTGGGGGTGTGTGTCAATTAAAAAAAGTGGCAGCACCCAATAAAATGTGACACTTACTGAAGAGACTTAACAATTTCTACTTTTTTTGCAAGTCCCAAAAATTTTAAAAATACAGAATTTTTAATTTGTCCAACCTGAAATAGAATTTGTGCCTGTTTTGTTGTGCTCTTGTTCAGCATTGACTGCACATTTACACTACACACTGCTGGTTACAGAAAAGTTTAAAGAATTTGTATTGTTTCGTAAATATTAATGTTTTTACCGAACATTCTTGGAGAATACAATTATAAAAAATGTTGCTTGTGTTTTTATTTTAAACCAATTTTAAGATAATATGAATATCAAACTCATTTCTGCTTGGTGAAAATCCCAAAGTGCTTGTTTACAAGCATATAAAAATGTGAAAGTGTGTGGGGAAGTGGTGGCTCAGTGGTTAAGGTGTTGGATAATATAAAAGACTGGGGTTCGATTTCCATCAAGCCACCACTATGGGCCCCTGCCCAAGGCTCTAACCTCCGATTGCTTAGCTGTAAGAGATAAATGTAAGTCTCTCTGGATAAGAGCGTGTGCTAAATATTGTAAATATAAATATATATTCACCAACTAAAATTGTATGATAATCTAAACAGAAGGAAAAACAAACCTCTCGAAATGAAAGGCAAGACTCTCCTGATTGATTTTATATCAGGCTCGTAGCTGTGGCATAGTGTTTATACTAATTAAAAGAACTCTGATAAGCTGATTAAATGCTGATAAAATGGATAGAATACTTCTTCCAGACTCCCAAACTCCAAATATAATGAGGATGACTAAAAGTCAACATCGTCCATGAGGATCAAAACTGCATTGTGGCTTCATCCCTAACGTTATGCTAGTTTTGATGTTATTAGGTTAGTGCATTTGGATCCATCACAAATTTAACCAGAGACCAAATCAGTCATTGGTCACAAAAAAAGCACTGATTTTATGGCATTGGTTTTATTTCTGTGCTGATTTGGAGAAAAAAAAATGGCATCATTATTATCATCATGTAAATATCATTTATTATAAAGTTTAAAAAAGCCCCTGACCAACAGAATAAAAACATATATTAGTTGTTTTAGTTGTTTTTTTCCCGGTTGAGTTCCAGTTTTTTTTTTAAACAATAATTTTGCTAGTCTAAACGCAGAACATAATTACAATAGTGCAACTGACATTGCAGTTTGTAGGTTGCACTCAGGAAGTGCTTCATTTGTGCAACCCTTCTATATAACTTGTGCGAATTTTGTAAGTTTGTAACCACAAAAATCAACTGAACTGTGAAATTTTGAACTGTAATTGTCAGGTTCCTCTTTTTCAGGTATATATTTCTTTTTAAATGTTTAAATAAGTTGAACTAAACTCAAACTGACCATATATTAGAGGAAATATGTAAGATAGACATAGTATTGGCCTCTGTCACAAACTGCTGGCTGATGGTTTGATGCACTTATTCGATCCAAACCTAAAAAACTCTTCCAGGATTTTGACAGTCACCCTGATTGCATTGTACTAGAGTTTTCAGAAGAGGAGCATGTTCTTCTTTTTAAGGCTAATGAGGCCTTATTTAACTTCACGACTTTTTTAAATAACAATCTCTTTTTGTTGCTCTACTACTAATGCTAAAACAGTGTTTTTTTTTGGGTCTCTTTTCTCTTTCATGTTGGGTCTCTTTAAAAGAATAAAGACATGCTCAAATGTTTAAAGCCATTCCAGATAAATGATTGATTTGAACTATTATTTAGAGTTTTAGTGGTGGTAAGGTGTCCACAAATTTGTGATTAGCTCTGTTGCCTCAAGAAAATCCCAGGCATAGTTCGTATTCCTGGCAGGGGTCTTTCTATGTGAAGTTTGCCTGCCTGTGGGGGTCACTTCTGGTACTCTAGTTTCCACCCACAGTCCAAAACATGTATGTTAGGTTGATCAGTTATTCTAAATTTGCCATAGGAGTGAGTGTGTGGTTGTTTGTCTCTATGTGGCCCTGTGATGGACTGGTGACTTGTTCAGGGTGCACTCCTGTCTTTTACCCAATGACAGCTGGGATAGACTCCAGCAGATCCCCGTCTTCGTTAATAGGAATAAGTGGTTATAGACAATTAGATGGATAAATGGATGGATGGATGGATGGATGGATGGATGGATAGATGAATGAATGGATGGATGCATAAAGAGGAGAAAAGATAGACAGATGTTTGGCCAAAAAAAACAATAAAAACCAATAAAAAACTGTAGGACATGCAGTTATAATTAAAAGACACAGTCGTGGTGGTAAAATAGTTTTTGTTCTGTAATTCATTAAAAATGTATTTTTAGACACTGACTTCAAACTGAAACTAAAGACTCAACTTACTTTCAGTAATTCAGGTTAAAAATATTATTTAATATATGAAGTTGCACCAAATGAGAAATAAATAATAAAAAAAAATAAACAGTATTCATTAAGAACTATAACAACTTTGAACACATCTGTCCTTTAACACTGTATCACCAAAATTGTGCTAATAGAAACCGTATTTATCATTTCCTGTTTTTTTAACCTTCATCCTGTGATCAGACTCCGTTACGAATGCAGAGAGTGAAACAGACAGTAACACAGACCCATAGGAATTGCTATCACACGTCGCATATGTTACCAGGACCAGAAACATTTGCGTGTTGGTCTCATTGAGAGCCAGGGTTTCTGCAGAGCGTGAAGGATTTAGAGAGAGACAAGCGTTTCACTTCTGCTTTCTAAATGAGCACCAAGTGTGGAGACAAGGCTAACACGATCTAGTTTCACAAGTAGTAAGAGTAAGCAGGTATCTTACACACTGGCTCAGAAAGAAAACGGAGTAAAGTAAACAGAGATCGAGAGGGACAACAGGTCTCTGTTAGTTAGTTAGTTTCATACAAATGCTGACAGTATTCGATTTCTGACCACCGATTAATAAAGTAATAATCTTCCCATCCACCCAGACACTTATTTTAAAAAAAAATTGTATTATTTTAAAATTAGCAAAAAATGGCTATAGTACTTCTGCTATCAGATAAGACACTATAGGCGGGAAGAAGAACTGTGAGCAAAGATAATGTCATTCTGCACAAAAGTACATTCAAATTGTTTTTGCATTAAACTATTAACAAAAGACAATGTTACAACTTTACAGATGTACGTTGGACGGATTATGAGCAAGCTTAAAGCAACCGTGGCAAAATAATTCTACCTAAGATGATATGAGAAAAAAAAACCTTGAAATCAGCCAGCTAGTGAAATTATAAAAATTAAAAGTGCAATAGGTTTTTTTGGTTGAAAGTCTGTTCACATCCTGATAGCAATCATTAAGTTAAGCAGTCTAAATGTAATTATATTTATTTATATGTTTTGTGGAAGGCGTAGGATTAAGAAATGTCTGTCCAATCAAAAGGTTAGTCTGAACGTTATAATACGCTTTCTTACCTCCCTGTACTGTGGGAAAAAGGTGCAGTGGTTAAAATCAGTGGTTAAGGTGTTAGGGACTGCTAGTTGGAAGATAGGAATTTAATTCCCAGCACCATCAAGTTGCCACTGTTGGGTTCCTGAGCAAGGCCCTTAATTGCTTAATTGTATAAAAGAGATCAATGTCGCTTTGGATATTGTTGTCTGCTAAATACCGTAAATGTTGTGTTTCCACGCTGGAGTCGACTAGAGAAGTCAAAAGATCTAAAAGATGACACAATGTTTGCCGTATGTCTCTTGGACAGGTAGGAATACAGTGTAATTTGATTTTGGTGTATTTTAATAGTAACCCATAGCTTATGAAGTTTGTGTACCTTTACGAATTAACTACATCAGCAATGTGTAATTGCATAATATTTTTCAGTTTGGTAGTTTACTACTGTTACTAACTTTTCTACAATTTTTTTTTTTTACATCTGGTCATCTAGTCTGTGCACATTTACATTTACATATTTAAATATACTTAAATGTCCTACTGGAAATTCAATTATCTCCCAAAAAAAAAAAACCTACACTGCTTTACAAGGCATTTAATAATTAAATACACTGTATAGCCAAATGTTTGTAGACACACCCACATAACTGTGTCTTCCTTAAACTGTTGTTAAAGTTTAAAGCACACAGTTGTCTAGAATGTTTTTTATGTTGTACTATTTCAGCATGACAATGCCCCTGTGCAGAAAGCTTATAAAGACATGGCCAAAAAAAAAAAAAAAGAACTCCGGTACACCGGACATTTAACACCGGTAATCAGAAACACTGACTGCATCCCAGACCTCCTCACCCAAAATCAGTGCCTGATTTCATAATAATTTTGTAGATCAATAAACACAAATTCTAAAGCTACACTTCAACATTCAGTGGCAAAGTATTTCCAGAAGAGTCTCAGTTATTATACAGCAGGAAAAAAAGATGTCTATGTATTGTAAATACTAAAAGACCTTTTGGGCCCATGAGCAAGGCCCTTAACCTTTCATGCTCCAGGGGTGCTGTATCATGGCTGACCCCGCACTCTGAACTCAGCTTCCAAAGCTGGGGTATGTACGGAAAAGTATTTTAATATGCAGTAATGTATATGTGACAAATAAAAACTTACTTGCTAACTTTGGTTTTAGGTAAAATGACTTAATGAAAAGACTGAAGGCTTTTACAAAAAGGGTTAGATTTTCAACACAGACACATGCTAAAGACTTCTTAAAATTACGTCCAAAAAGCGTATGTAAAAAGGACTAAAGTGTACAGTCTTAGAATAAAACAAGAGGTTATTAATAAGATTGGTAAAAAAAAAAAGTCTAATCTCCAGGTCTAATTTACTCCTTTATCATTTCTCTAAAAGATAAAAGGTGCTTTCTGTGTTGTGGCTCAAAGGCTCAGGAACTCGTTTCCTTTATCATTAAGAACTTTGTGTTGTGTAGAATCATTTAGAAAACAAATAAAAACACATTATATTAGACAAGCTTTTAATTACCAATATGGTTACAGAACTTTACTGTAAAGCACCTTCTGACTCCTCCCTGTCTGTAAAAAAAGGAGTAATAAATACATTTGTTCTTTTCACTTCTCTATGCTCTCGAGGACTCTTGTCTTTTCGGTCGTGCATTTGAGAGACGGCCTGGATTTTACCGTACTTGATGTGTCTCTCGTCCACTCACTGTCTCCGAGTCCACTTTGCTGATACGCATACAGAACTCTTAAAACCCTGAAACACAAGAGAGTTAAGCAGTGCTTCAGCAGCACTACAGCCTACAGACCACACAGATGCATGTCAAGAGAGCCCTATCTAAACAAATTAGGGGTTTTGACATGAGATTTTGGTCAACATACAAAGTTTCAAAGGTAGACTGGTATTGATCCTAGAGAGTAAACTCACCAGATATTCAAACAAGTGATCCGAAACGTAATCTAATCTAGGCTTCAACAAAAAACACAATTAACTCAAAAATAAACGCTGCACAAACACAAACGGAGCCCTCACTAAACCTCTGATAAAAGTGGGGCCTAGAAGGCGACAGGCTGGCAGCCCGAATCCTACTTGGCCTAAAAATCTACTGCTAATGGATACAGCAGGTCTACGGTGGAAGAGGAAATTCGACAGTATTTGCTTGTCAACAGGCGACCGAGCCAGGCCTCGAGACTCATTAGTCAAGCATTTGTTGGCCTTTGAAGCTGACACGTGGCCTTGAAGAGAAAACACATCCAGCAATCAGGCTGCACATGTTCGAGAGAATGACGGGAAAGAGAGGATGTCGCCCTACAATAGGGATGAAAATCTACGTGACACAATAAGCATATTGACCAGAAGTGAGGGAGATCCCAAATCCCAAACGACTCCCTATTGTTTACCCTAATGTTCAGTATATATTGTACTACCTAGGGAGAACATATACTAAACCAAATACCTGATGTAACTTTATTACATACCCCAAAATAATATACAAAGCTTCTGAAATGCTAAGCTGACTGCTGATCGGAGGGTCATTAGTTGAAATCGTGCAAGGTTTGTCCTACCACTAGCCGTTGTCAATGTGCGGTGTGAGCCGCTAGGAAAGTGGGGGTGAGTTAGGACGCTAAAGATTTTAAGGGGCTCATGCACTTTGAGGGCCCCTAGAGGGCTGTTTTATTAGTAGTAACAGTGCAGAATGGGTGCGGTAAGAATCCCATATTCCTTCATATATTGCTTGTGGCACCCCTAAATATTTCACTCTATAAATGTGCATTCTGTTGAGTTGCTTATGGCCCATATAAACCGTGGCAGAAAATTTCTACTAATTCCTAATACTAATTCCTGTTTGCAATAGCGCTAATGTGTGTGCTAATTTAAATAATTAGAGGTAATCAACACACACAATTTGAATAAAGCTTTCCAACAGTGTATTTGTTTTTATGTCTGTATTTGTTGAGGGTGGGTGCGTCAAAATATATTGTCCAAAGGGGGGCAGAAAAAGTTTGGGAACCACCAACTTATGCAATCACGCACAGAAGAAAATCTGCTGCCAAAACTGCACATCCTAAATAGTGCACTTGCATAGGAAGTAACAGCTTCCTTTGTGTGAGTATATTGTAGAGCCAAGTGTGTAAAAAAACCCTGTTTGTAGTGTACTTACATCATGTCGGGTTACATTCCGTTCAAAATATGGTGCAAGACCTAGGATGCTCAGGGCAATTATTTTTTTTTCTTATGTATTGCATTTCCACAGGACATGCAGAACTAAATTCCAAAAATCTTTCCATTATACAGAACTGTATAGATTTATACACACTTATTCAGAGTGACTTACATTTATCTCATATATATTACTTAGCAGTTTGTAGTTAGGAGGAAACTAACTATCATTTAGGAGGAAATTCTACAATGTCAGGAAAATAGTAAAATACTAACTACTGTAAACAGCATTTAGCAGATGCTTCTATCCAGAGTGACTCGAGTGACTTAAATTTATCCCATTTAGTCAACTTAGCAGTTGAGGGTTAAGGGCCTTGCTCAGGGGCCCAGCAGTGGCAGCTTGATGGTGATGAAAATCGAACCCATAATCTGCATTCTAACACCTTAACCACTAGGTTACCACTTCCCTTTAATATTTGGTGTGAAAACGTGTGGGCAGCACAGAGGCCTAGTGGTTAGAACTGTTGCCTAACAGCAAGAAGGTCCCAGGTTTGAAATCCCCAGCAGGGGACTTACTGTGAGGAGCTTGCATGTTCTCCTTTTGCTTGCGTGGGTTTACTACGGGTCCTCTGGTTTTCTCCTACAGTCCAAAAACATGTATGTTATTTTGATTGATATGTCTAAATTGCTTATAGGAGTGTGTGTGGTTGTTTGTCTGTATGTTGCCTTGCGATGGACTGGTGACCTGTCCAGGATGTACCCCTGCCTTTCACCCAGTGACAGCTGGGATAGACTCCAGCAGATCTCCGTGACACTGATTAGGAATAAGCGGGATTAGGACAATGAATGGATATAATGTGTGCAGTTTTGTTATAATGGAATTTGAGTTTTTTGGAATTCTTATCTCTAAATCTAAAATGTTAATGCAATAACAGTAGAATTCCTTAAATAACATCTTTAAGAATAGTACAATATATTTGCCCTAAAACAACAGGGTGTCCAACTTTTGCACACTGCTGTACATATAGTGCAGTAGCTAAGATGTAGAAGTCATTAAACTATGCATAGTGCACTTACAAAGGAAGTAGACAACTATTTGGAATGTCGCCAGAGTTTTAAGGTGGCCGGATTGCTGAGGCACAGGAAACAGTTGAGCGTGATCAGGAAGCTCACTCTGAGAAGATAATAGCGCACTATGACCTAGTTCAAATACCCCGATGGGCCTCATCACGATTCCAGCAGCGCTTCATTATCTGGCCAGTCTTTTTTTGTGCACTGCAACAGTGTTAGGACAACACTGCTTCCGGCAGATAAATTAGCTCAGAGAGGAAAGTCAGCAGAAAGGTCCGCGTGCACAATGGCGTCTCGGCAGCCGCTGTTCCCGCATTTCAGACACACATATCCGCTACAGATGGGGGCAATCATTAGCCGCTTCTTGTTTTTCACCTTAGCAATGAGGAAAACCTATTGTTTAGACTTATGACCAGAGAGACCAATGAAGATTTGATAGCACTTTGCACTGGAAACATCAAATAAGTCTGATGCCCAGAGGGGGAAGGGGATAACACCTGGAATACAGTGTGTTTTTCCAATATAAAATGTTCAGAACATGCTCTATCGGCTCTCTGAGTGATTAATAATTTAACCGTTTTTTGCCTTAGTGTGCTATTAAAACTTCATTTTTAAAAAAGTCCAAGGTACATGTCATCGCCAGGTCAATTTTGATGTTCACGCACATATTTAGCACATGTTAGTCTTCACATCCTGTTTGCTGTTTCCATTTTACTGGAAGACTCTATCTTCATGGCCCCTTTCACACTCAAACCGGCTTATCAGAGTCTGTTGTCTGATTATAATCGCTATGCATGCCAGCGCCACCCAGTGGTGATGACCTTTATGACCATTATACTGAAATCAGTTTAACCTTAAATAACACAAGATTAGCACAATGTTCAACTTATTCCGAATATAGTCAATTAGGTCAAATATGTTCGGCTTGAACACATAGTAGAAACATTTAAATACATTTTTGGGCCAAATATTACCTGGAACAAACACTAATGGTAGTAGTTCAAATCTGGTGACTAACCTGAAATGGTACAAAGGTAAATGATAAATTGCAGAAGTGAAAAAAAAACAAAACTGTTTAACAACTGAAAAATCTTATATATTCATGTATACAAACAGTTATACGATTTTTTTTTAGCAAAGAGGTAACAAGCAAGAAAAATTAATTAGGTTAATTGAAACAAATTTAATGAAAGTTGATGATCCTACAGGTGTCTCAACTTTTGTTATTTACTTAGAAACCATTTATTTATTTTATGAGGCAGTGTTGGAAAAGTCAGGTGTTTCTTAAACAATATTTGGATAGTATTGTACTGGAGTACTGAGGAAGTATAGTCACTCTTATAATGGCAAAAAAAATACACTTAAAGAAGGAAGCCAGACAAACCCATAATTACATTATTAAACAACCTTTGACCAATAGTGTACAGTATGTGATTGTCATGTATAAGAATAAGTGTCATTTGGCTCTGTTCTTTTGAGCAAATGGATGGGCTGAGACTGTTATAATGACTAATGAGTGAACACTGTCGAAAGATAAAAGCATTAATCTGAGGTGTCTAATGTTGGTGGAGGTCACAAGTTGTAAGATGAGTTTTGGATGCAAGTACAGTTTATCAAAAAAGTGCAAAATGTAAATGGTAGCGCAGTGGTTAAGATGTTGGATTGCTAATTGGAAGATCTGGGTTCAATTCCCAACAGCACCAAGCTGTCATTGCTGGGCCACTGAACAAGGCCCTTAACCCCCAATTGCTCAGTTGTATAAAAAAAGAGATCTGGATAAGGGCGTCTGCCAAAATGCTTAAAATGCTTAAAATATTAAATTAAATAATGTAAATAAAATCGATTAAAATATTAAAGAACATGAAAACTACTCTAAAAGAACTTGGACTGGACCTGACCTGATATGAATGGGACATGGAATTGGAATCTGAATGTAAACTTAGACATCAACCATGACATGCAACAAAGCAGGACAAAGACAGACTGAAAGACAGGTGTATAAATACTTAACCTAATGGGGGACACAATCGACTAAACAAGACACACCTGAACACAATGAGAAACACATGACCAAAATAAATCAATGACAGTTGAAGACTCACATGACAAAACACAGACAACATAAACATTGAGCACATGGACTACAACATAAACACAAAGTCTCTTCATTGCCCTCCAGTGGCCCGGCAGGGCAACACACCCGTCAAACCTGACCGAGTCCAGACAGTATATTTTCACTTAAATCTACCTTTTAGTGAGCAAGTAAAGTAAATTGTAACACATGCAATAAATAAGCAATTATTTAAATGTTTTCCAAATATTTTAACGTGTGACATAAAACATATTCTTACAAATCTCATTCTCACAGTTTTAAAATCAAGCTTTTAATTCAAACACATAAAAAAACAACATATGTGCACTTTTGCTTCATGCAAAACAAATAAGCATAAAAAAACTCAAAAGACCCTGAGACACTCATCATTCACTGGAGATTTCAGAAACATACTTATAACATATTGTACAACATACCATAACCTGTTTTGCAGCATAGAAATAGAAATAGTGCAGTGTTACTTTAGACTTAAAAAAATAAAAATAAAAATAAAATAAAACTAGCACACTCTAACTGGTTCTTTTTCCGTCGCATAAATCTGTCCCTGAAGAATAAAAATATGATGTACAATTTAGGAATTCAATACTGACATAAGACAAACATTATAGTCATGTTATAATACTGCAGTAATAACACCTAAATAATGTTCAAGTTCTTTAACAACTTGCATAAATAACAAGCATAGAAACAATAATAAAAATACAGCTTTAAATAAATTAAACATTAATTTCAGTTTAGGACAGAGGAACCGTTTTAATTTGATCAACTACTGTATTCAGTATAACATACAATTTGGATCTGTGTCTGATCTGATTATATAAAATATATAGGAAGCTTACAATTTGTGGTAATATGGCTTACGGTTCATTTAATGTGATTTGACCTGATGCCACATGATGTCTTTTCCTATTTTAATTAAAAAAATGATATTCTTAAAGGTTGAGAAATCACATCCTCCATCACCTACACTGCTGAGCAAAGTGGTCACACTCTCTTTACTGAAACTCACCGGATATAAAGCCACGTCTGCTGTTATTAAATTAGTAAAATAAGGCAATTTAAGGCATTAAAAATGATTAAATATCACATGTTTTAAGTTCCATGTTAATAATGTACAGAACGGATAATATTTTTAAATTAAACTAAAGGTATATAAATACATGTTTGTCATCTTAAGAGGGGTTTAGAAATCTATTTGCCAGTCATTTTAATTCTATGTTAAATCTTTTATTGTTGCCTCTGTTAAGGCTAATACGGCCATATTTACAGAAAGAATGTGTGATATTAAGGGAATGAGAGTAAAGAGGGGTTTAGAAATCAATTTGAGTTATAAATACTGTAACTGTCTCTAATAATTTTAGTCAGTAAGAACAAATTATGTTCATTAAACAAGATTCATCTATTATGACAAAACAGCTTTTGGTAGTTGATTCAGATTGTACCAGACTGTCTATGGTTTCCATACGATGAACTCTCTCAATCTGCTGGTCCTGTTGCTCCCTCTGGTGGTTTTAAACTAGATATGCAGTAGCAGAGTGATCTGGGATTGCACACACTAAAAGGGGCTCCTTGTTACATTTTAAGAACCTATACTACATCAAAAAAATGTAAGATAAATGATGGTTATTTATATCAAATATAGGCTGAAAAATAAAACCTAGCTTTTCTAAATCATTGTAGCATCAAAGTTAGTTTGAGATTTGCAGGACTATATTTTACTGTCATTCCTTTAATATCACACATTCTTTCTGTAAATATGGCCATATTAGCCTCAACAGAGGCAACAATAAGAGATTTAACATAGAATTAAAATGACTGGCAACCTGTCCAGAGTGTACCTCTGCCTTTTGCCCAGTGAAAGCTGGGATAGACTGCAGCAGATCCCTGTGACCCTGATTAGTATTAGGCGGGTATAGACGAGTATGGATAGGTGGATGGATAGATATAACTATAAATAATAATTTCAAATTTAAAATATATTAAAATAATCAAAATTACATAATCCTAATTATTAATTATTAAAAATAGTAATAACATTTTCTTCTACTATGTAATAATCCAGGTTTGATTTTGTCTGGAATAAAGTTCCTGCTGTACATTTTATAGACTTTCCATTAAAAAAAAAAATCTTTGCTGAATTTTCTGCTTTAAAGTTTATACAATAAAGATTTGCAAGCTAAAGGTCCTGTGATACATTTTCTGATTTAAATTTGATAAACGCTTTCCTGTAAAGAAATCATGGAGATATTACTTTAGGGAACTTAGGGAATCACAAACTAGGGGCTTACACAGTATAGAAGTGTAATTAGCCTAGTACACATAACTTTATATTTGAGAAATACTTGTAAGTAGCTAGAGCAAAGTAGCTAGCACACATGGAGTGGACAGGAACCAACCCCCAACCCCAAAGGTGTGAGGCAAACAGTGTCCTAGTTCCTGATCTGGATGTTCTGGTTTATAGGTCCTTGGTTAAAGTGCCTAGGATAAAAGTTTCTGTGTAAAATCATGCAGAATACATTTCCTGAAATGTTTTTATTTTCTGACTTGAATGTTTAAGTATAATTTACATTATGGGCTTTAAACCAGGTTTGAGTTTGGATTAAAACATCTCTAACCATTCTCTATCCTTTCCATTTCCTCCTTATGCTTCCATCCTCATATATTCTCTTATCTGTTGCTGTGTCTCATAAGGTCCTATGTGAAGCCACAACAGCCTGGTTTCTGTGGATTCTGCTCGATGATATCATTTATTTGGAACTTTGGCTCTTTGGGTAGTTCGAGACATCGACCGATCAGCTCCCTGTAACACAAAGAGGCAGGAATTAATAACAAATGTCAGCCAGGTGAGAATGGGTTCCCTTTTCAAGCCGGGTTTTTCTCAATGTTTGTTCTTAATATCATTTTAGGGAGATTTTTCTTGCCACCATTTCCTCAGGCTTGCTCATTGGTGATAAATATAAATTAAATTACAAATAAAAAGAATTTAAAAGGTAATTAGACAATTTGAAAGCATGTGAATGCTTGCAAACACTTTAACTTGTCTGGAAAGACGTCCAACTAAACCTTATTCCTAACAGATTATTTCATAGCTGCCTGGCTGAAAGAATTATAAGGATAAGATTGGCCATCCAAATCAGATAAGGTCTGATCTAATATAGATCGAAAAACAATCAACAACTTTACATTTACATTACAACATTTATATATATATTCAGCTGAATAGTTGCTCAAAGACCAGGCAGTGACAGCTTAGTAACCCCGGAAAATAAACTCACAACCGTTCAATAAGTAGTACAACACCTTAACGACTGAGCTACTTTAACACTCAGATGATTTGAATAGTTTATCCTAAGATAATGATATAACGATACTTATAATAAAAGTGGCAGATTTACCACATGGGGAATTCTGAGTCGAGACCAGTGATAATGTTATTTAAATTAAAATGCCAAACATTTATTACAGATTTGTGACTGTGTGGTTCAAAGATTATGTCATATCCAAGTAAACATACTGGAACTCACTTTGCTGCAGTCATGAAGGCCAAATCTACGTTTACACCAGTTTTGGCACTTGTCTCCATAAAAATGACACCATACTCCTATAAAGTAAAAAAGGATTTAGGATATGGATACAGGCTGTATATTTAAGACTGTAAAAAAAGAAAAAAAAAATGTAAATAAATATATATAGTAAAATGTCACGGATGTAAAAGAAGTCACTTGAATTAATATAAACAGAAGATCTCAGATTATTGGATCTGTCAATTATTTTTTTATAGAATTAAATTGTATTTCACTTTATTTTATTTTATTTTATTCAATTGGATTTAATTTTATTTCATTTCAATGTCTATAGTAGGTCAAAATATTCAACCTTCATTTTATTCAATAATTTACTTTTATTGTTACTGTATAAATTGATTATGTGACACACCCTGGCCAGTCTTTCTCCATCCTCCCATTTGATGACTCTCCCACTGCTCATATCAGCCTGAAAGCAAAATTAAAAAACTCCAAAATAATAAGTATATTAGCGTGTGTGTGTGTGTGGGTAAAATATTTGTTTTTGTGTGAGTTAAACTTAATTGTACCTTGTTGCCTAGCAGCATGATGACTGCATCGCTCTGTGCATACTCATGAATCTCTGTAAGCCACGCCTACAAAGAAAAATTCAGCCAATCAGCTAGCAGCAAAAGGAATACTCGATCTTAGGGCTTAAAAGATAATATATTATTATCTCATTAATAAATAATAATAAAAAAAAGATTTTGTATTGAGTTGATAACTGTGTTTACCCTGATGTTGTCAAATGATGACTTGTTGGTGATGTCATACAGCAGGAGAAGAGCTGTGTAACGGAAAACAAAACAGACTACGAATCTACCAAAGCTGTATGCAGTAACACAAAGTAAGCAGAGAGAGAATATTGTAGAAAGAATTGTTGTTGGTTTCAAGTACATTTTTGATAAATTTTCTTTTTTATTATAATCAATGATATTCTTATCATCAGCAACGTCTACTCTTCAGCTTGTATGACCTTTTTTGTGTATATTACTTAAACTAAGGAAAATACAAATTTACTGTCAACGTGTAATGTTAAGAATACAAACGAATCTGAGTTTAGCTAATTTAAACAACATTTGATACAACAACACTGAATCTAGCAATACATGTAAAGTTCAGAGTAAATTCCAGTCATGTGTCTGATGCTTCCTTAATGGAATCTGGATTTACATACAAATATAAGGATAGACAAACTAATTAATTCAATAAAGCTGAGAAAAGGAGTTAGAGAGAGAGAGAGATGTGGTATATAAGGACAGATTCTCTCACCGTGGGCATCTCTGTAGTAAGCATGAGTGACGCTTCGAAATCTCTCCTGTCCTGCTGTGTCCCAAATCTAAAACCCAAAAACAGAGAAAAGGCTGCAGCACCAGAACATCTCAACGGTACATTCTAATAATACTCTGTTCTTCCAGTAAGACTCTAACACTATAAAAGACTCTAATATGTAAATAATAATAATAATAATTAAGGCATCTTTTAAATCACGTAAAGTCAAAGACGTGGACATCCTATAACTCTAAACTCCAACTTGATATTTTTCTAAAAAAAAATTTCTGGTTGCCAGATTTCACACACCCTAGATTTCACATTGTACCATCTGTACTGTGACATTAGGGCTTTACCTTAATTACGATTAATAAACAATTGTTTTTCTATTAAAAAATATATTTCACCCTTTACTAGTTTACTTTGTTCTTTGGTACAAGCTTCTCCTTTTGTTGACTTGATGTTGGAGCTTTCTGCCATGTCGTTTCAGCGCCACTGACTGGACCAGGTGAAGTCACGTGACTTCACATGCGGTAGTAGGTTTTTAAGGGAAAATGGTTTAAAAAATAAATAAATAAAATAAGTAACTAACATGGCTAGATAACGTTAGAGGTTTCAAATTTCTGTTTTGATTAATGTTTCAGCTGAACGTTACATCCATATGTGTTTTTTTTTAACATTCTTTTCAAGATTTAGTTTTACTCTTACTCAAAAAAACATCTACTTTTAGAAATTCCCTCCAATTAGTTTTGAAGTGTGACTGTGGGGATTTACTCATTAGGCTGCAATAGTATTAGTGAGATCAGAGGGTGCGAAGATTTCTGGGGTGCAAGTGCTATTCCAGATCATTCCAAAGGTGTTTATTGGGTTTGAGTCAGAGCAAATGCAAGAAACTAGATAGTTAATCAGTGTGTTTATGTAAAATATTCTTCTTTTCCCTTACCTGTAGTTTAACTTTTACTTCTCCGACAGTGACAACTTTATTCTGAGGAGGCGAACAGCAATAGTGAGACAGCAGTGCATTTACATTTCATTTACATTTCACAGCATTTTGCAGACGTCACTTACATTTATCTCTTTTATACAACTGAGCAATTGGGAATTAAGGGCCTTGCTCAGGGGGCCAGAAATTGCAACTTGGTGGTGCTGGAAATCAATTTTTTAATTAGCAGTCCAACACCTTAACCACTGTGCTGCCACTTCCCAATGCAGTGTAACACTTAGCTTCAGTTCACATGGCTAGGAGTGAGAGGTTGATAGTGTGATGGCTATCCAAGTGCATTAACTGGAGCTGTGGTTTAAACATGACCGCTGGGAAAATGGCTTAAGCTTTTCAAGAACTTTTCACAAATTAAATTTAAATATTTGATTAATTTGCATTAATGGTAACAAATTCTTATTGAAATGATTCACTTTATCTTTCTATATTTGGTAAATATGATCCACGGTTCAACTTTTGACTTAAAGAGTGTGAGGAGCTGTTAAGTAGAAAAAATTCAATAAGAAAATAAAGCATGTGTGTGTGTTAATGAAATGCAAATAATTCATACAGCAAGTATCGTCATATTATAATAATTACAATCACTAACAAAATAACTATTAATATTTAGTTTTAGCCCCAGTTTATGATAATACAGTGGTGCCTTGACTTACGAGTTTCATTCGTTCTGTGATAGAGCTCATAAGTCAAATAACTCGTATGTCAAATCGATTTTTCCGATTGAAATGAATTGAATGCCATTAATCCGTTCCGGGTCCCCACAAAAACACCACTTTTTTTTTTACAATAGAGTGAATGTACTGCAATAAACTTGTTTTATTAAGTATAATGTACAGCATTTAACTTGGAGATTAGACGACTTCACTTGCTAACGCACTCGCTAACACGCATGTCTGACTAGCTATAGAGTGAGACACGGGATGCTGGGCAGATGTTATGCCGTTCAATGTGATGTTTACTGTGCCAACTAGCAGTTGGGTGTCTGAAGTTGCTCGTAACCATCATTTTAGCTCGCAACTCAAACCAAAGAAAAAAACCTCGTATCTTAAAAAACTCAGTAGTTGGGACACAAGTCAAGGTACCACTGTAGTTATTTTAATGCAAAAAAGAAGATAAATATACATAAATATAAACAAATAAGATAAAAAATCTAGATAATCTTGACAAGTATATTATATTCCAATATTTTAATCTGTACTTTTGCTTGTTTTGGAAACTCAGGATTCAAACTGTGTTTGTATGTGTGGGTGTGTGTGTGTGTGTGTGTGTGTGTTTGTGTGTGTGTGTGTGTGTGAAAAAGAGAATGAGAGAAAAAAAGAGAAAGCGTGTGTGTGTGTGTGTGTGTGAGTCACCGTGAAGCCGATGCCCACAGTAGCAGAGAAAGAACCCGGAATGAACTTTCCCTGATCAAACTGCACCAGCAGAGATGTTTTCCCCACCCCACTGTCTCCCACCAGGATCGTCTGCAGAGGAAATATGAACAAGAAACATAGACAGACAGACGAGGAAAGAATGGAAGTGGAACCCGAAGCAGAAAGGGTTAGAGAGAGGTTATAAAATTGGCATATTACTGACAAAAACATCTACTGATTCAAAAGGACAGGAAGAATGAATAATTAGGGAGGAGAAAAAAAAAATTAAAATAAATACACGGGTACATCGTGTTCTATAAGGATCTGGCAACCCATCTCAGAAAAATACTTGCTTTTGATGTTATTGAAGCTAGATTAGCATTCACTGGCCCTGATGAAAATGATAGAGTTACTGCAGATGAATGAATAAACAAATAAATGAATAAAATGTTGAATGATTTAAAAAAAACAACAACATGTTTTCATGTTTAAAACCTTTTTAAATCAAATGATAAAAATAGACAGTGGGCAATAAATAAACCTGATCAAAGTCTAAAGGAAAGGAAGGACACACTAATTCCTTAAATTCTATGTTCGTAACACAGATGTCATGGTTTTCCGCCAGAGCTATAGCAAAAGGGCAGGCAAGGCAGGCAATTCCCCGGGGCCCCACATTTTAAGGGCATTTGACAGCTGAACAATCGGAAATGTCATTATTAATGCAGCATTATATTTGCGTCCCCCCTAGGGGACCCTTCCCACATTACGCTGAATGTGCTTGTTTATTTATGGTAATGTGTCGACCGCCTTATTTGCTAATTTAAACATAAGGACTTTTTTTGTCTGGCAGACAGAAGCGGAAATAAAACAAGAAAAGGAAGAGAAGAGGAAACAAGACGGCGACCAGTGATAGAGATAAGATAATCAGCTGACAAACAAAAGTTAGTCTAATTACTAATAGTGTTACCAGGAAACAGGTTATCAGGGGTTGCACTTAGTAGACGAATGTATTATCTAGGGTTACTGTAAATATGAAGATTGTTCTGTATCTTTAGGATTCTATTATACAGTATTGTATCTTCTGCCATAAGGATAAAGATTATTATTTTGTTAAAGAATAAGCACTATCTTTAATCCCATTATATGTGTTTCAACTACATTTTGTATATTTTGTAATCTATTAGAAAGGCCTGATCTATTAATTTTGCCTGGGGCACCTATTTTATCCTGGTTTGCCTCTGTGTGCACATTATATAACATCAATGTCATGGTTTTCGCCGTCCTTCAGTATGTCCCCATCTGAGGCATCTTTCTCTCCCAGGCTAGCACTGAGATGACAGACAGAGAACTTGAACTTGAAGACCAAGTAAAAAACACCAGGTGGCACCATAAACATGACGTAAGTGTAAAACAAGTCAGCAAACACTTCTGTTTGCCGTGAGCCTCTGATCCAAGTGCATGAAGGAAACCCTGCTGGGCAGAAAGTGTAACTCTGTGAAGAGGTGGAGGTGCCATCGAAACCGATTCTGTCTACGCACAAAGAAAGCTTTTGTGTGAAGAAAATTGTGTCCAAATGGTTCATTGAGTTATGAGAGGGGTGTGAGTACTGTTGACTCTAACATATAAATAGTTTTTAAAAGATTACAAATTATTTATTTTTTATAATGTGTTTTCCTTCAAGATTCGGAATATATGAGTCTTAACATTTAAGTCTGGATGGATGAGTCGGTGGACAAATATATGTATGTATGTATGTATGTTTGGATGTATGTATGTATATATGGATGGGTATATGTAAGTATATATGTATGTATGTATGTATTTGTATGGATGTATGGATGTATGTATGTATGGATAGATGGCCGTATAGATAGCTGAATATATAGATGCATAGATGGACGGACAGACGGATGGATAGATGTATGGATGGATGGATGGATAAAGGCTGGGACGGCAACTGATAAGAGCTTAAAATAAATTTAAACACATACTTCGCATTTTACATTAACACAGATCTCCTCAACTTGAGATGAATGCTAAAACTAAATTTACACATCTTCATGCTGTGCTTCATCAGTTCTCCTGGGATTGCAATATAAATTAGTGTTCATTCTGAAATTCATCAGTCAGACAATGTGAAAGGTTTTATATAAACCCCAGTTAAAAAAATATGTGAAGCTTCCAGACTGCAACAGCAAAAGCTTTAAAATTAGAACAAGGCTTGCACCAAACCTTGTAACAAAAAATAGCAGATATTTATGCTCACAGTGTAAAAATGCTGTGCTGTTTTGACTCATGGCTTTAAAGCATCTCAATAAACAAACACCCCCAAATCACTCTTTTCTTTCAAACAGACTGGAATCTTTTTATAATCCATCCTAAATGCCTTCGAGCTCACACTCCTCCACTAGCAATAATGTTCACACTTGCTCAACCTGACAGCATGTCATCCCGCACCACGCCGAAGACTGAAGATGCGGTCACCATGACAACAGGAAGTCTCGGTTGAGCACGGTCCTCTGCTCCCACTCGCCCCATGACAGGAAGTAATTAGGCGGAATCAGCACAGATGCTGTAAAATTTGTCAGTGTATAAAGAAGGAATAAAAGAAGATGTATTCCGAATTTTTTACTTGGTGGTCAAAAAAAACAAAAACATTTAACAACAAAACAATATTCTCTAGAAACAGTAAAAAACTTCATGAATATTCATTTATATTATTTCTAAAAAAGAAACACACAAACTAAAAATGTAAAACAAAAACTGTACAAATATCAAGAATCAATTTACTGATATACACAAATAATTTTTTCTCTCTATAGATTAAAACATATATAAAGAATGGATAAAAAAGAGCACTTGAATATATCAATGATAGATGAGTATGTAAACAAATGAATAGATCGATACACACTTACAAAATCAATGTACAGATAAAAGGATGGATGACTGGATAATTTGACAGATTGATGGTAGAGTGTGATGGATAAGGCTTATAAAGGCATTAGATTGTTGTATAGGTGTGTGAAAGATTGAAAGGGATGGATGAGTATTAGATGGGTTAATATGATTTTCAATTTTCAAGCTCATTAGTGGCTAGATTTCTATATGAATGGGTGAGATAGTTAAATAGATGGATGGATGGATGGATGGATGGATGGATGGATGGATGGATGGATGAATACATGCTTGGATAGATGGACTGGACATGCATAAATGGATGGATAAGGCGATGAATACATGCTTGGATAGATGGCTAGATGCATACAAGCTTGGATGGATGGATAGATGGATACATGGATGGAAGGATGGATTTAGAAATGGATGAATACATGAATAGATGGATGGATGGATGGATGGATTGATAGATGGATGGATGGATACATGGATAAATCCATGGATGTATCGATGGATGGATGAATGGATGAATGGATACATGGATAAATCCATGGATGGATCAATGAATGCAAAAATGGATAGATGGATGGGATTTAAAATATGCAGTATATTGTTGTAGAGATGAAGAAGTGGATGGATTAGTGGGTGGATGGACAGACAGATGAACAGGAAAGTGTATATAGTTGGGTAATTAGAAGGCTACATTCATAAATGAATGGGTAGATGGATAAATAATGCTTGAATAAAAGTCAGTATAGCCTAACATCTCTCAGAACTTTCTCTAGTCCACATAGTCAGTGATGCAACACTGTACTGCCCACTTTCAGACCACCAAATTATCTCTACACACTCTCTACCCTCCTTAAAGAGACCTACAAGCTAATGGATACACACACTTTCCAAAATGTCAGCTTTCAGCACTCTAAAGCCCACCACATCCACTTAACACAATTTACACACCATTTAGACTGAATGACCACAGTGTTACACACTACAGTCGTATTATACAACATGTACATTCTGGTAACCGACACCAGACATTGCAAATGTAATGATTTCGTTCATATAACATATCTCAGGTAAGCGAGACGTTTCACACCCAGACTGTGTGAGATATGAAAGTCAGATGAAATGTGAAACATTATATTTATAGATGAAAAGTGTAACTCTATCCTGAACATGCCTGGGGGTAAACGTTTCATTGTTTCATTTCATTGTTCCTTTGGGATTGTCTATTAAAATAAAGCAGCTAATGCATCCATGCACGACTGATTTTCCTAAAAAAAAACAAAAAACCCCAAGACTAACGACAAATAAAAACCGAGAGTAAAACCCTTCTTTGTCTTTCACTGTTTTAAATCTAAGCATGTGTTCATGCTTTAACAAATCAATTAAATTCTTAGTAATGGCTTCTCATTGAAATAACTGGAGTTACAATTTTCAGAAAAACCTTAAAGCCTATGGCTAAAAGTTTGTGGACACCTTACCAGCACGTCCATACGTACGTCTCTACTCCAAACTGTTGTCACAAAATGTGAAGCACTCAACTGTCTAGGAAGTTTCTATATGTTGTAGCATCAAGGTTTCCCTTCACTGGAACTAGGAGGCCCAAACATTGTTCCAGCATGATAATGTCCCTGTCCTGTGTTCTGCTTGGAGTGGAAGAACATGAGTTTCCTGCACATGAAATAAAATGCCAGACCTCCTCATTCAACATTAGCGTCTGATATTGTTTCTGAATGAATAAATCCCCTCCATCGATCCATCCATCCATCCATCTAACCGTTCATTATCTATACCTGCTTATTTCTAATAAAGGTCATGAGGAACTGAGGATGAGGATCTGGTCACCAGTCTATCGCAGGGCCACCTAGAGACAAAAAACTACACACACTTACACTAACTCCTATGGGAAAATTAGAATGACCAATCAACCTAACATACATGTTTTGGACCGGGGGAACCCGGAGTAAACCCATATAAGCACAGGGAGAACATGCAAACCCCTGCAAGGGAGACAATCCTGAGACAATCCTTCTTGCTGTGAGGCAACCGTGCTAATCACTAAGCCACCGTGAATAATTCCCCACAAATCTAAAATCTAGTGGAAGCTCTTCCAGACGTGTGAAGGTTATTTATAGGAGAAAGACTGAGACTACATCTAAAATGGTGAAAGTGGTAGTTCAGAGCTTAAGGTGTTAGACTCTTAATTGGAAGATGGCGGTTCAATTCCCAGCACCACCAATTTAACACTTTTGGGGCCCTAAGTAAGGTCTATAACAATAATAAAATAAATAAAAAAATGGATGTGATGGTCAGGTGTCCCAAAACCTTCGTAGTTTATTTCTTAGCCTAATAGAAATTTGTTTGCAGAATAAGATATTTTTTTTAGATAGTTTATATATGTAAATTTTTAAAAATCCATTTTATCCAATTTATGTTATGAGGGACTTTTGCAAGCACCGTCATTATAGTTTAATCGATTTTTAAAGAGCAAACGCTTGACATCGTCCCTTTGTTTAATGAATTCTAATTACACAGGAGAATAATTAAGGCACATAATTGGCTGAGCCTGTGGAACAAAGTGTACCAGTGAAGAACATTGATTATCTGATATTTAGTTACCTTGTGCGTTAAATCCTGGTCGTAGAGGCCATACACGGTGCAGCCTTGTTCATCTCCAGCCCCAGGTTCGTCTCGCGCCTCTGGTTCGTCTCTTGTCTCCGGTTCCATCGTGGTCTGATCTCTGATCGGCAGGATGCTTACAGCGCGAGAGTCGGAGAGGCGCGGTTCAGCGCGCGCTTCTTCCCAGCCTTTCCAACGTCATCTCTTTTGCAACAATCCCACTGTGACGACGTGACGTAAAGCTCGACGTCATTACATTTATTCATTCAAATATACCTCTTTTGTCTCTCTCTCTTCCATCTTCCATCTTTCTATATTCAAATATCAAAAGATAAACGAAATAAACTCACCTGCTGCAGGTACAAAAGTTGAATTTTATATAAAGAATAAAGACTGGTTTCAAAGACGTATTAATACAAATTATCTAATAACTATACAATAAATAAATAAATAAGTGACCGCTAGATGGCGACAAAATCATTTCTAAATTTACTTTAATTTGTTTCCATCGAAAATGTTCTTCATTCATTCATTCAGTCATCTTCTATACCCACTTATTCCCTAATTGGGTGTCACAGGGATCTGCTGGAGTCTATCTCAGCCGCCTGTGAAAGGGCAAAAGACAGACGGAGTACACCCTGGACAGGTCACCAGTCCATCACAGGGCCACACACACACACTCACTCCTATGAGCAATTTAAAATCACTAAACAACCTAACATACAGGTTATTGGACTGTGGGAGGTAACCAGAGAACCCGGAGTAAACCCACGCAAGCACGGGGAGAACATGCAAACTCCACACAGAAAGGCCCCTGCCTGGAAATCGAACCTGGGACCTTCTTGTTGTAGGACAACAGTGTAATCACTAAGCCACCGGCTGCCCTTATTTTCTTTATTTATATCTCAAAAAATAATCCCAGCCATTCAACTTTATTTAACTTTTATTTAATAGTAAATCAGTCATGGAATGACAGAATACATGTATATGAATGAAAGGGAGGAAAGTGGAACAGTGAGATTTACAGAGTGAAGAGATAAAGAAGGTACAGAAGTATGGGGTCGACAGTAAAGAGCAACGGAAAGTGTAGAAAAGAGGTGAAGAAGTGAGTGCAGGCAGGTTGGTATGTGTGGAGAAACGTGTCAGTGGTGATGTGTGACAAGAATATCAGTAAGAATGAAGGTGTGGAAGACAGTGGTGAGAGCAGCTACGTTGAATTGCTTAGAAAAAGTTACACAGAGGAAGAGGAAGTGTTGGAGGTAGCAGAGCTGAATTTTTTTGCCAGTAAAAAGGTTTAAGAAGAAGCACATCAGAGGGACATCTTATGGTTGATGTTTTAGGGAATTGTCCCTGACTGTTAAGTTTTAAACATGAACCTCAAACAACATTTACATAAAACATTTAGTCACATTTCACTTTTACGTAAAATTCAAATATAAAAACGACATACAAATCTCATGTGTAATGTATGCATATGATTTTCCTATTAATGTTGCCGTGCCAGTTCGTCAAAAATGTTTTCCCCGTGCTTGTATGGGTTTACTCCAGGTACACCTACAGTCCAAAAACATGTATGTTTGGTTAATTGGTGATTCTAAATTGTCCATAGCAGAGAGTGTGAGTGAGTGTGTGTGGCCCTGTGATGGACTAGTGACCTGTCCAGGATGTACCCCTCCTGCCTTTTGCCCTTTTTTAAAGACCCGTGACCCCAATTTAGGGAATAAGCGGGTATAGAAGATTAATAAAAGAATAAATGAATGCATGAACCAAAATGCAAAAAATCGAGGACCAATTACATCTGACTGTGATGCTTGTGGTGCTTGTAAATTAATGATATTTAAATTAAGTAGAAAAATGTTTACCACTGAAAAATAATTCAAATAGACAGTGGATATAGAACGTTTTAAGTCATTTTCCAAGCTCAAACTCAACAGCTTATATAAATGCTCCCACTCAGGAATGTGGACTCACGTAGAGAGTTAACAGGCAATTCGCCAAAATATACAGATACAACAAGCATTAAAGGAAATAAAGACCGGGGATCTATAAAGTAAAAAAAGTTTTTAGAAAGTTACCAGAAATGTCTAAACCTGCAGCCTCACTGCAGTACATGTACTGGTATACTGTTTTAGATGTTTTTTTGTTGTATGATTTAGCTTAATGGGGAATACATTGCAAGAAATAATACAAGGAAATTAAGAACAGGTGCATGTGGAATGTGGAAAGCCAGAGGGGTCAAATCTTTTTTATATTAAGCACAGATTAAGCTATAATTAACATTTATTTATCAAAATGTGGCAGTTCATTTATTTATTTTTTCTATACCCGCCTATTCCCTAATTCAGGGTCACGAGGATCTGCTGGAGTCTATCCCAGCCGTCTCTAAAAGGACAGAAGGCGGGGTTTGGGGGGGGGCACCCTGGACAGGTCGGCAGTCCATTACACATGGGCAATTTAAAATCACCAATCAATCTAACATACATGTTTTTGGACTGTAGGAGGAAACCTGAGAACCCGGAGTAAACCCACGCAAGCACAGGAAGAACATGCAAACTCCACAAAGAAAGACCCCTGCCCAGGAATCGAACCCCGGACCTTCTTGCTGTGAGGCAACAGTGCTAAACACTAAGCCACTGTGCTCTTGTTTTAACTAAAGGCTTAAGGCATTAAAGATGACCTGTCACCTGATGTAGTGGATTTAGTTTTTCTTTTAAAAAAAGAGGGGGGGGGGTTACTTAAAAGCATTGTGATTACAGATTGGTTGTTACATTCATTACCCCATTTTTCCAATCATTACCCTTAGACAATGACGGTAAAGGAACTAATCTGGCAACATAATGTTCTCTTTAGTTTAACGCACCCCTGATCACACATGTTTTGTATTTTTATGTATATGACTGTACCTATGAATGCATTGACGGACATTTTTAACTATTCTACTGTTTCTGATATCATCAGCAGGAGTGGTAGTTGATCTGTACTCTCTTTATAGTGGTGCATGATTTGGAATACAAACTTAAAGCATTCTATAGGGCTGTTTGTGACAGTTTTTATTGTAAACATCTTGTAAATTCTATAGGGCTGTTTTGTGACAGTTTTTAATTGTAAACATCTTGTGAATTCGATTCGTTTCTTCGCATATCACATCTTGGAAAGTTGGGGTCAGAGCATAGGATCAACTATGATGCAGCACTCCTAGAGCAGGAAATGTTAAGGGTCTTGCTCAAGAACCCAACAGTGGCCGACTGGTAGCTGTGGGGCTCATACCTAGAGATCTGTACTTTTAGTAGTAACAGTACTAGCAGTAATGTTATAGTTTTTTTTTGAATGAGTGTGGTGGCTGAACATACATTGGAATTGATATTAATTTTTACATTGATTTACTGCTTAGCTAGTTATTATTAAAAGTGGGTAATGTAGCTAATTAGTTAAAAGTGGGTATCTGCTAGCTAGCTATGTTACTGTTATCTTAGTCTCAGTCTCTGATATCGGTAACATCTGATGCATATGCCAAAGAAAATTTTACAGAATGTTGAACAAAATTGAACAGTGATTAATTGCTTTACATGTCGGTCAGATGCCCTTGTGGCTAATAATAGCGGTAATGGAGTCCAGATTTTCTGCAGTCAGTCTGAAGGTCTGGCTATGTAAAACTGCTGTTACCTTAGCACTTGTTTTAGATTTCAAATTGGAACAATAATTTAGCTCTTGGGATTAAAAGCAGTTCTAAAGGTTCTCTATAATTATTAGTAGCTTATGGGAGCTAGAATGATCTGTTTTAGCTAGCAGACCAGACAAACCAGCAGGTTATTCCACGCGTCAACAATGTTTCCATGGTCTTCTCTGGATGGCCGTCTAGAAGACAATGCCATCACTAACGGTGCTGGATACAGACACTAGGTTTAAATTTTGGTTAACTGATGTAACAAATGTTTGAAAAGTAAAATAGGCCACCAAGTTACCACCGCTGGGCCTCTAAACAAGACCCTTAACCCTCAATTGCTCAGTTGTATAAGAGAGATAAATGTAAGTTGCTTTGGATAAGGATGTCTGCTAAATACTGTAAATGTAAATGAAATCATATAAACTTAAAAACAAAAGAAGAAGAAATGTAACCACCGTTTTGGTGCCTTCTGCAATAAAGCCTAAGCATAAAGATATGGTTGGTAATTAATTTTTCCAGTATTGTAAATAATTCCCAAAGTATCACTATAAATCTATTTTTATTAGCAGCCCAGTTTCTTCCTGACCAGTTTATTGTTCTTCTGTGTCTCAAATTTAGCACACCAGATCTGAGTCATCACCATCGAGCATAGCAAAGACTGATAAACCGCAGTAAAATCTGATCTAATGAATTTAACATAGCTTTACGTTACATTTTTCTTACTCCTTATTAAGACTTCAGAGCTCATCAGCATAACAGATGACAGTGTTGAGTAATAAGCATGCTCTGCTGCCACAGCCTCTTGCACTCATCCACTCAGTCTCACGTTGCTCTCATACTTTCCTGGCTCATTTGCTGTAAAGAAATCTGGAGGTAATTTGGAACCTTAGAATTCATTGCAATCAGACAAAGAGACTCTATCGAGGCCCGGGCCTGTTCAGATTAAATAAATAGAGCATAAAGAACAAAGCCGAGTGACAGAGATCGATAGGTGTTTTGGCAGGAAGTTAAAAAAAGCTTGAATTCCACCTGATTATTTCTTGAGATTGCACTGGCACACCATACGGTTTTAAATAATCCCTTGCTGAGTCGAATCCTGCAGCTTTTTGTGCTTACTGCTGAGAAAAAGAACCTGAATAACCAGTGAACTCTCACAGCACAACTCAGAATAAACTTCCTCTACAGTCTCCAACCCACACTGTTGATGTTTTTCGGAGAGACTTCGCAGAGCTTTGTCGTCTTTGTGCTTTTAAGATTGTGCTGCTTTTTTTCTAACCACAGACATTCATGTCATTTTTGCTAGAGAAGCCCACACCAAAAAAAAAAAAAAAACACATGCTGCTTAAATACAAACAAAAGAGACGGGTATGGGCTCTGAACCGCTTTAGGTGCACTGCACCGCATGAGAACCTAATGGATTATTGTATTATACAATAAAATGATTTATTATTGTATAATACGAATACCACATGCCACACAAACCTTTCTTAACCTATTAAAAAAGTAGTTAAGGGTGTTTGGTGCTTTGAGCTCATTGCAATGTGTGTATCTGTAATAGTCACATGACAGGATGTGGAATGTCAGGTGACTGCATCACAGTTCAGAACATGTGATTTGTAGATTAATTGCAAAGTTTTGTATTTGAGTGAAATTGTATCATTTGTTTGTTGTTTTAAGGTCTGTTAATGTATAAACATTTCACATTTAAAGCATCCAAACGCAAGAAACTTTAAATTGTTTAAACAAAGATTAAACGTACTTATTTTATAAAGTGTAATTTTACATTTGACGAATTAATTTCCGTATCTGAAGCTTTAAAAAAAGAATAAAACGCTGTTTACTTCATTTACATGTTTGTTGTATTGTATTTATCAATGATAATAATTTGTGTATTATATATTATACAAAATCATCATAAACAATTATAAAATAATAAATTCTTTCTAAATAAAACATTTTTTTCATATTGCAATAAATATCGCAGAAAAAATTTCGCAAAGTCAGTTTGTTTTTTAATATCGTCCAACCACATGGAATAAAGATCAGCGTCAGCTAACTGAATGTTTTTGATTTCAAGCTCATCACATGTGAAATTAATTTTAAAAAATTTTAATTTATTAAATGACACTAACTTATTTTTTAAGTTAGAAAATAGAGTTTGAACCCGTAGAGTTATTAGTCCAAAGTGCGAAAGTTTGGTCAAGAGAACTTAATCATTTCATTAAAGACTACTTTAGGGTTTACAGTGTATAATAGAGAGTTCTATGCAGAACCCTTTTAAAGAGCTAATACGTAGCATAAACTACTTCTAATCAAGACTAATCTAAATAATGTCTAAATAGACTTAGACTTCATTGGGAAAAAAAGTTAAAAATTATTCATTAAGTTGACCAAAAGCAGCTGTCTAATAAACTCTATATGACCCTGCCTTAATAAACGGTTTAGGATATACAACATTTTTACAACATTTTTCTTAACTCAGTGTTTTTGATGTAACTTGTGCTCCTGTTAAATAGTTACCAAAAGTGAACACAGTGTGCTTTGAATCTTGGCCAGATGGTGTCCATTTCCATATTCAAATTTCAAGTTCATGCTGGACCAGTTTGGGTTTTTTTATTAAGCATTGATGCATACAAATGAAATGTCACATGCTTGCACCTTTTTATTTCACTGCAAAATTGTATTTTCGCCTGATGGTGATGTGAGAGTGTTATGCACTTCAGACATAGTGGAGCTGGAGCTGAACTTTCAACAATGAGGCACTTTTTCTGATTTTACACTGCAGGTCTTGATGCAAGATTCTGATTTTGTTACAATTCTGATTTATTTGATGACCTGCTTACATTTTCTTTTGAAACTGACCCGTATCCAATATCTGCATTTACACTATACACGATGAAACAACCAAAGCTAGACTTGGTGACCGGAAATAGATAATTAATAAAAATAACGAATGAAGCCGCAATGATTATTTAGTATTTTGCTTTCCGAACCATATTTAAAGGTCAGCAAAACAATGCTCTGTTTTTCCTGTTCCTGTTGCAGCCTGGGTAAATGTGGCATTGATTGCTATATAAACTGTGTATATACAGTATATATATATATATATATATATATATATATATATATATTCATATTATATAGGTTGCTGTTGGTGTCCATCTGCATTGAAATCAATGACGTTGCTTTACTCGATGACGTATGACTTTTTGTATGTACATTTTTGATTCTCAATGGAAAAAGAAAATTGATCTGATCATGGCTGACACTGATGCACATCTCCAATTCATTTCCACATACGAATGTACTTTTATCCTGCTTACACAATTGTGGGTCATAAGCCCTTCTGTGCCACAAGGGAGGAAAAAAATCTAAAATGGGTCAATTGATTCATGCAACATAATTGCGACTGTAATGCAATATTTCTTCATATTTTTATATGTCACATGCGGTCATAGTCTGTATGTATAAAACACATTTTAAAACTACTACTTAGCTTTAGTTACTATGTGACTTACCAAAGTTATGCTCTAAATTCCTGTAAAAAGCAAATCCAAAAGTGTGAAGGCTATTATAGGCGTAAATCTAAAATACTATGGTATTAATTATCTATATATTTCTCTCTCTCTCTCTCTCTCTTACTCTCTATGTTAAACATGCCCCTAAGGTACCAGTGACCAGTGTTCCTGAACTTGCTTGATCATGCCTCTGTTAAAGATGTTTCTTATCCACGGCCTGGGGATCCATAAAATTACGGAACCACACAGGAACTTCTAGGAATGATTGGGACTCACTCTGCTTCACTGACCCAAGGCTACAGTTTACATTGCATTTGATCACCATCATTGTACATGTCAACATCTTTTAGAACATTCGTTGTCACCCAGATGACAGTGGGTTCCCTTTTAAATCTGGTTTCTCTCAAGGCTCCTTCGTTATATTATCTCAGATCGTTTTTCCTTGCCACAGTAACTATTGGCTTTCTGATTAGAGGCAAACTTACACGTACTTACTGCATTATCTGTGTGAAGCTGCTTGGAGACAATGTCCGCTGTTAAAAGCGCTAAACAAATAAAAATAAATTGGATTAAAAAACCTTTAATGGTCAAATGTTCCCATAATTTTCATTGTAACTTTCTTTACTGTAATAGTTTCCTCTGTTACAAAAGTAATGTTTATCATCTGTGAATAAATTAGTGTCAGTGATACTCAGGCCTGGTTTCAGAAATCCTACACCTCATGTGCAAGAAGACTGCTACTCTTTTTACAGGCAAAGTGTTCTAGCGAAAGACAAAAACAGCCACTGCAAGTCTAAAAAAACTATTTATAGGCACAAGACAGGCTCTGATAACCAACAGAAGAGTGTGACTGAATGTGGGCTGGATGCTAAATGACGGCTGGAATCTTGATATGCAGACAAAAAAGACAAGAGGCACGATGACTGAACTAGGCAGAACAATTTAGACAGACCTTCCAACGAAATCCATTATACATTGGCATACTATCCGTCTCCTTAATTTCAGTCCACTCTGTCTTTTATCATTCATGTCCTTCTATTTTTATTCTGTGTGATTTCATCATTTCAGCCACAGCAGGAAAACTTTGCTGAAAGAAAGGATTGTTAGGATGAAAACAATGGACAACAGTACTCGCACGTCCTGACGTTCCTCTCTCTCTCTCTCTCTCTTTCTCACTGTGGGTGTCCTGTTTACTGTTTAACACAAAAAATATGCAGGCAGGGACATTCAGGTCACATACATTTACATGAAAAATAAAAATGGCCAAATGTTTGTGGACACTATCAGCACCCCCACATAAATTTGTCTTTCCCCAAACTGTCCGATTTTTTTTTATTAAAAACTGGACTGTGTCTGATATCTGCATTTACACTATACATAGCAAAACTACCCAAGATAGACGTACCAACCAGAAAAGGAAGTCAAATTGGTGCACTAATCCATGGACACAATGGACAAAGACAAAATGATTATTCAGGACTTCCACTTCATATGCAATTTATTTCTGCATATAAATGAGGTCTGAGTTGATGTCATGCACCACCATTGCTCATTCACTGACTTTCGTCTCGCATTGACAGGTGAAAATCGGTTCTGGCTGCTTAAATGGCACAAACTAATGCATGTATCATATCTGATTTATTTCCACATATGAGGTCTTACCTCTCTCACCGATATGAAAATATAAGAATCTATGTGCTTTTTTCTGCTTACATGGTCGTGGGTCATATCCCATCTGTGCCACATTGGAGAAAAAAAATTCAGAATTGGGTCACTTGATACATGCAGTTTAAATGTGGCCCAATAGTATAGCTATTTTAGCATTTTAGCATTTTAAACCCTGCTTTATTACCCTGTCCTTGGAAAATAAAAAAAAAAACTCAATGTACTTTACATGTTTCCAGATTTAACTGCAGCCTTACATAGAGCTTGGGAACACAATCCCACACTGTTGTACATGATGAAACAGAAATGTGTCCCATGAGGGTCACCCTGGCCTATTTTTTTGTGCTAAACCAAAAACTGCAGGCACCCAAAAGCCAGGGCATAAAAAAATATCTTTAGGTATGATAGGCATCCGTGTGTCAGCTCATCAAGTTTACAATGAGATCCAGTAAGACCTGTTGGGCGAAAGCTTGAACGTAGCAGGCAAGTCCACGTCGGACATGATAAAAATACATTCCTGAAGTGTTTCAGGAAGTAGATAGTAATTCCTTACTGAAAAGAAAGGGCGCTATTTTAATCTACATTTAGTTAAGGCATTTAAATTTAATCCTATAATTCTTAAAATAGCTTTCCCTTTAATATTCGACATTTATGTAGTTTATTCTCATGTATGTAGTGTTGTTTAAAATGTATTTTTACATATAATTACAGCCTTGACAAATACAGACACATTGTTGTTACTTCATAGTCCACATAGTGTGCTCTTGATTAGTCACTATTAGTAATGGATTCAATCGGTTCTATAGTTGTTATATTTTCTTTTAGCCTTTTGTTATGAACTATCAGATGCCTTATTTACTTAGACATCTCTAGAATTAATTCCAGTTTCCATCATGTAGTTCTAGATTTTATGACTTTTAAATAAACCAGACTTATCCAGGACGACAACAGCAAATCACATCCTGCTTGTTTTCCAACAATTCCTGCCCTTCCCCCCTGATGATCACCTGGACCAGGTGTGTTCATATAATCCGAAACCAACCCCTGACTATCACTCTCTCTCTCTCTCTCTCTCTCTCTCTCTCTCTCTCTCTCCCTTTTATTCTCCCTCTTCTGTCTTTTTCTTTCTATCTTCATTATTTGCATTAATAGCATTCAGCTAAATCTTTTATTTAGAGTGATTTACATATGAGGGTTAAGGGTCTTAGGGTCCCAACAGTAGCTTGGTTGTCCTAGGATTGGACTGACTATCCTGGGACTGACTATCGCTTTCTCTCACTCTCTCTCTCTCTCTCTCTCTCTCTCTCTCTCTCTCTCTCTCTCTCTCTATCGCTCTCACTCTCAGAGAATGACATTATTAAGATAACACCATTGGGAAACTGGCTCCTGATCTCTGCACCTGTGAGTCATATGAGTCAATTTATTGAAAAATAGTCATGAGGTGATAACCTGTTTAAACCCAAGGCAATACCTCATTTCACAGAAAAGAAAAAGCTAAATGCAGCATTATATTCACCCAGACTTTTCCTAACTCTCTCTCTATAAGCCCTGGTAAGGAAATTGGAGCAAGGCAAGTCGATTTATTTATGAACCCATAACATCATTAAAGTTAAGGGACACAAACTTCTGTTAAAATATTCTGATAAAATATGTAACTAATAATAATGATATTAGACGGGATAACCCAATACTGGTGGCTGGATTATTATAATACTTTACACCACAATTTAATCGTAACATGAAAAGTCAGTAGTAAATAAATGTGCCATGAGTCACACTTTCTGTCACATCACAAGGATTGGCTTATTTTTGCTGCAGCGTCGTTCATTTTTTTAATAACTGCTTTGAGCTAAAGAATATCTAAAAGCAATGTGCAGAATTTCCCTCTCGTTACACTGTGTACAATTCCTGGATTTTGAGCTGAGTGTGAATCTTCTCTTCGTACTGCTCTTATTCGGACAGGGTGTTTGCTAAATGTCTGATTTTGAGATTAATAGATGCTATATATTAAAAGTGATAAGTAATAGCTATTTTGTGATTTTGGTGTGTTTGGGTGTGTTTAGGAAGGAAAACTATTCCAAAGTAAGCAAAACTGTTCTTTGTGATATTTAGGTAGACACAAGCGATGTACACAAGTGCTTTAGGTCACCATTAATGAATAGATCCATAAGGATTTGTTGGAACACAAACTGAGTGTAACATAAACCCAAACTGTGAAAATAGGAACAATTTTATTGAAATATTAAGTGCTAGTTAAGGTATTTGAAAAAGTCAAATATAGAAGTCTTAAAGCAAACATACCCTGTATCCAAGGGGATAGTGGGATTATTAAGCGTGTTTGGGGAAGTTTTATATTACAATACAAATATTCACAAAGATAAAGCAAATCAAAATTATAAACACGTACATAAACGACTAAAACAATACAATCATTAATTAAAATGATCAATTGTCTAGAGAGAAAAATGTTTATCTATTCATGCATCTATCCATTTATCTATACCCGCTTATTTCTAATCAGGGTCACTGGGATCTGCTGGAGTCTATCCCAGCTGTCACTGGGTGAAAGGCCATGGACAGGTCACCAGTTTATCACATGGCCACATACAGACAAACAACCACACACACACACTTACATACATGTTTTTAGACTTTGGGAGGAAACCGGAGTACCTGGAGTAAACCCACGCAAGCAGGGGAGAACATGCAAAATCCACACAGAAAGACCCCTAATGGGGATACGAACATGGAACCTTCTTACTGTGAGGCAACAGTGATAAACACTAAGCCACTAAGCTTCCTGGTTAAATTTATTGTTATAATAATAATAATAATAATAATAATGATATTATTATTATTATTTCTATTATTGTTATTATTATTATTATTCATATATTATTATTATTGTTATTATTATTATTATTATTATTATTATTATACACACTATAGGCTTCCTGTATTTTTATATTTTGGAGTTTGTTCTTTATTATTAGTTTACATGTTATGGGAAAGTTTTCAGGGCTGGACATTTCCCAGTCTGTGTTATAAAACTCCCGCCCTGTCTCACTGTTTCCAGATCAGTTTTGCTGTATTGTTTGTGTTCAGTGAAAAAGCCACACCTGTTTCAGGAACAGTGTGAGAAAAAGTGCACATTGAGGGGATAGGCCATGTGAGTAAGGCGTTAATAACGATAAATATGCCCCGCCTATTATCCGGGTTGCCAGATTGCTTTTAAACACTTGCTTTGTATTAATCGCCTTACTGTTGGAAGTACTTTAACATTGTGAGAAATGAATAAAACTTAAGCTTTTAACAGTAAAGAAATACTGCTGCTAAAAATGAACGAAGGACGTTATATGTATATTTGGACGATTCTTGAAGTCATTCTTAAGTTTAAAAAGTGTCACGTTTACAGAACACGTGTTTTCATGAAGTTCTACAGTTAACATCTAATTATTTTTCTCATTGTGTCTCAGTAAAGCTTGATTTGATTGATTGATGTCTCAGTAAAGCTCCCACGTTTACACTCATTTCTAATCTAAAAATAATAAAATATGTAAATGCTAAAACTGGACATGATTTACATTTCTAGCATTTGGTAGGTGCTCTTATCCAGAGCGACTTACACTTTTTTTTTTAGAAAACTGAGCAATTGGGGTTAAGGGCCTTGCATAGGGGGCCCACAGTGGTGGCTTAGTGGCCGAACGGTTTTTTTTTCTTTCTAGTATTAGTCCAAACCCTTAACCACTAAGCCACTACAGTTACACAGTTTGTCCCAGGAACACTGTCCACGAAACTCTGGATGGGATGCAATATAGCATCAGTAATTTATCTTTCAAAGGTAGAAAGTAACCACCAGCATGGTGATCCTGAGATTTGAACTCACAACCTTCCTATCAATAGTCAAATAAGAAATAGGGAATTTATTTTTTATATAATTTTATTTCTCTATACATTTCATTTGTATGGAATTTTAGTGGTATATTTCAAATTAAAAAAATTCGAATGCATTTGGTTTCCAGTGACATTTACAGCGAACACACTTATCTACAGGTGTCCAATCTGGCAACCCAAACAGGAGGCAGCTTTAACTCGTTCCTACTGTAAAACTTCCCTCCGTCAAATGACACCGAGTCACTGAGATTCGAGCAGATCGGAGTCGAAACTGCGTTTAGATTCGAGTTTATGTAGGTAAATAATTAAAAGTGACGCTCGGGGAGGTTTTTGGATGCTGATGGTGAGTTTATTTAAGATTATTAAAGCTTTTGTCAACCCTTTACAGCTCATAATGCAGATCGGATTAAACCTACTCATTAATATACTAACCTACCTACTCAACTATATACTATACTATATTATACCATACTATATTATACCATACTATATTATAATATACTATACTACACTATACTCTACTCTAGTCTACTCTACTTTACTATACATTCACATGGGATACAATTTGTTAGTCAAATCGCGAAATAGTCGTTGATTGTTTTTCAAATCGTGGAATAATTTGTTTTCCAGTCTTATAATAAAGATGTAATATTAGGAGTTGGAGAAAGTGTGCCATTGCTGTTTTTGTTGTTGTTGTTGAAACCGAGTCATAATGGAATGCATTAAAATAATGCACTGAAATGAATGCATCAATAAAAATGCATAGATTTAGACATTTCATTCCTAGGGTTTAATATGAGTTCATCATTTCCTATAAACCTTTTTTAGAAATATTTAACTCAAGCCAGTAGATTTTATCTTAATATTATTCTGGACTCCCATTATTACTGTCATGCGATAATAGTGTGTTCATGAATTAGAGCAGTAAGGCAAATCGGGGGTGTAAGATTGAGGAATCTGGCCATGTGTGTATTGTGTGTGTGTATGTGTATGTGTGTGTGTGAGGGGAAAGAGGTGTGTGTTTGACCTCAGGCATCTACAGACTGAGTGATTATTCCTGATAGTCAGTAATGAGGAAAAACAAACACACCTGCAAACACACTACCGAGGTGCACTCAAAGCCACCGAACAAACAATTCTGTACAAAAGCCCAAAAATATGTTACATTACCTGAAATAATTATTAAACTATATGCATATCATCAAAGCCCACCAGTTTAATTCCTTGAAGTCTTGCAGCTAATGAAGGACCTCCTGACTAGATTAGACTGACTGATTTAGAATGCTTTTATTATTCATCTGGTTAAAACATTACATGCTGAAATGTAAACTTTAGCTGACGAGGCTTGCACCTAATTTTTTTGCATGATGGAGTCATTATAGTCTAGTAGTGATGCAGCAGTGGTGGCTCAAATGGTTAAGGCGCTGAGTTGTCATGGACGGTGGTAGGGGGTAGGGAAGCGGGGGTTAAAACGAACTGAGCCGGTCGCCTCCCAGAACCGTCATCGAAGAAAAAAGGTGAACCTGCAGGGCCATTGCTGCCAGTCTGCCACTGTTGGGTCCTTAAACCCTCTTTGATCCAGGGGGCGCCGTATCACAGCTGACCCCTGTGCTCCGACCCCTACTTTCTGGACTGAAGATATACAACAGAATTTCAATGTGTTAAAGAATACATGGAACGAATAACCATTACCTTTTTGACTTTAGTACCTGCTAATATTTAATAACTTTCTAACTTACCACACTGTTAAAATATACAAGCTGAAGACTGTAAAAGGGAAGTGGTAGCACAGTGGTTAAGCTGTTGGGCTGCTAATTAGAACATCAGGGTTTGATTCCCAGCACAACCAAAGTTGCCACTGTTGGGTCCCTAAGTACCACCAATTGCTCAGTTGATTAAAAGAGAGAAATGTAAGTCGCTCTGGAAAAAGGGCATCAGCCAAATGTTGTTAATGTAAGTGATAAAGATTAAAGGAAACTGGGCTTAATGTTTCAGACTACAAAA